>WSYH01003047.1:0-73718 GCA_036426205.1 Ascaphus truei
TTGCCGTCGGTAAGTCGCGGTTGGGCCCGATTCCTGCTTCCTCTCTTTTGACCCCTGTAGCGCTTGTTTCCTCTTCCATCCTTGTCCATCGTAAGTCTCTTGGCCAACTCCTTTCTCTTTTCCTCGAGGTTCTTTCCTATAAACGTCTTTTCCAAACTTACTCCTCTTTGCCCTTGTCCATGTCAACCGGGTCTTTCCTGCCTCTTCCCGGCATAGTCAGAGGCCACGCATTAACGATGGCATGCCCATTAAAAGCAAGATACACCTCCCGTGTTTCTTGAGGAAAAATTCTCCCCTGACAGGTGTTGTCCGGTTGGTGCCTCGGAAGTTCGCATTCTATCTGTAAGCACGGGACCACCTCCCCCGGACACCCCTCGGTAAATGCGGGGATTCTGTAAGCCGGGGCCATGGTAGGTTGCAGGGGAGTCTGCCTACGCCTGGGGAAATCTGTACAGCGACGGGGCACCACGGTAAGCGCAGGGATCTTATAGCGGAGGGCGAGCCACGGTTAACACGCGGGGCCACGGTAAGAGCGGCGACCTTGTTAGTGGCGGGGATTTGTAATCGCTGGGGTCATACGGCACGAAGCGGACCTTGGTAAGCGCAGCGAATCTGTAGCGGGCGCAGTCTCGGCCAGCCGCGGGGGCCCGGGCCAAGGTAAGCGCGGGGCCAAGGTAGCGCGACCTTGGTAAGTGCGGGGATCTGTAAGCGCGCGGGTCTCCGGCAAAGCGCCGGACCTGGTAAGCTCCGGATAGCGCGGCGGGCCACACGGTAAGCAGGGCCTCGTAAAGCGTGGGGCTCAGTACCGCAGGCCTCGGTAAGCCGTAACCTCGGTCAAGTGCAGGGCCATTAAACGTGCGGGCTCAGTAATTCACAGGGCCTTGGTTAAGCATGGCCTCGGTAGTAGTGCGGGCCAATCGGTAAATCCATGGCCTCAGTAAGCGCGGGGCCATCTGTAAGCGCAGGACCACTCGGTAAGAGCGCGGGGCCTCAGTAAGTGCGGGCTCTGTAAGCCAGACCAATCGGTAAGCACAGGGCCTCAAGTAAGCGCGGGGCTCTGTAAGCAGGCACCTCAGGAACGCTCGAAGAGCGTCGGTCCTCATAAGTGCGGGGCTCTGTAAGCGCAGGACCTCGGTAAAGCGCGGGCTCAGTAATTGCGGGCTCTGTAAGCGCAGGACCCCTCGTCGTAAGAGCGCGGGGCCGCATCAGTAAGTGCGGGGCTCTGTAAGCGCAGGACCTCGGTAAGCCAGGGCCTCAGTAAGCCTGCGCGGGGCTCTGTAAGCGCAGACCTCGAGTAAGCACAGGGCCTCAGTAAGCTCGGGGCTCTGTAAGGCAGGACCTCGGTAAGGCGCGGGGCCTCAGTAAGCGCGGGCCTGCTAAGCGCAGGAGCCTCGTGTAAGAGCGCTGGGGCCTCAGTAAGTGCGGGGCTCTGTAAGCGCAGGACCCGGTAAGAGCACAGGCCTCAGTAAGTGCGGGCTCTGTGAAGCGCAGGACCTCGGTAAGCACAGGGCCTCAGTAAGCGCGGGGCTCTGTAAGCGCAGGACCCTGTAAGCACAGGCCGCAGTAGTGCGGGGCCAGTCAATAGCGCGGGGCTCTGTAAGCGCAGGACCCTCGGTAAGAGCGCGGCTCGATTTGTGACTGCACTGTTGGTGTTTTCACCAGCGACTTTTGTGGCTGACAGTAAGCTGTCATTATTACTGTGCTTCAAATTGATATATAGTATTGTTGTACAAGTATCACAAGTTGTGAAATGGTGGGGGGGAAAGATGGCCCTAAGCAAAGTCACTGCTCTTGAAGTTAAGACCGGCTCAAACCCTGAGCTCGTACCCTGTCAGAACTGCACAAGAAAACAGACTTGGAAAAGAATTGCTGTCAGATCAGAGAAATCCTTCTAATCACAGAATGAGGGGGCGGGTGCAGCTTGCAGACCCATTCCCAATGCACTTGCTTTTTAATATGTTTTCAACACTGGCAAGAATGTAAACCACTGCATCAAGGGTAGCCAACTCCAGTCCTCAGGGCCATGAACTGGCAGGTTTTAAGGATACGCCATCCCTGCTTCAGCACAGGTGGCTCAAAGTGGCTCAGTCAATGACTGAGACCCTGTGCTGTGAAGCTGGATTCCCTAATACCTGGCTGTTGTGGCTCTTGAGGACTGGAGTTGGCTACCCCCTGCACTATTCATTTATTGCACAAGCCCATATTTTAGGAAGAAAAACTGTCGCTCCAGCCAGCAGCAAAGGGTTTAAAACGCTCAGGCACCATGCTTTTCTTATTGGTATCCTAAATGTATTATTACTTCATTACGTGTCTGAATGAGGAAGGTAGTTACTAAACCTCACCAATAACTCACTATTCCTTTACGAATTGATCAATTCAGCTTCCACGGACCATGGCTGCAGTAAACAAAGAAGATTGATTTCAGACTCTCACTCTTTGTTCCCAATGTTAAAATAGACACGTTCTAGCGAATTACTTTGCCTTTGTTATTAATGGAAGAACTTATTAAACTCCCATACACGGCCGTATCTCCCTTAAAAACACGCACAGCCCTTTGAAAGATTTTTTTTTTAAGTAAACAATCTTTTTTAGTTTTGTTTCCTTTTTCGCTGGGCTATTTGTGATCTAATGAAAAAGAAAGAAGTAAAAAAATATGTTTTAAAAAAAAAGAGCTGCATAGAAAGAAAACAAGATTACAATGTGACAAGTAGGAGGATTTTGTTGCAAATGTACAAGAATGGCTGACATTTTCAATGTACAGAACTCCTGCAGGGACCCGCGGCCCATCAGCAGTCGATGCATCACAGCGATGCGTCCTCCTTCCTGAAAATAAGCACGCTGGACTATGAATTATGGGACACTACACATTTCAGACAAATAGTTTCCTGTCCTTAGCAGAATATATCAATCTTTTCAAGAGCTCCAAACACATAACCTTATATTCAATCATATATCTCGCAGAAATTTCGTCTACGATACAAATGCTCCTAATATAATAGCAGACAGATGTGCGTACTGCATAACTTAACACACAAATAGTGTACACACACGCAACGCACACAACCTTGGAAACCCACACTGCAAATACACAAACTCGGACCTTCACTGCAAATACCCACTCTGCAATATACACACCGTGGAGCACCCTCACTGCAAATGCACACACTGCTAAGCACCCTCACTGCATATACACATACTACAAATACACACACTGCGAGCACCGTCACTGCAAATCACACTGCAAATACACACACTGTGGAGCACCATCATTGCAAATACACACACTGTGGAGCACCTCACTGCAATACACACACTGCTAAGCACCCTCACTGCATATACACATACTCAAATACACACACACCACACTGCAATAGCACGTCATCAAATACCACATGCAAATACACACACAACACTGTGAGCACCATCACTGCAAATACACACACTGCGGAGCAGCCCGTCATTGCAAATACACACTGCAAATACACACACTGTGGAGCACCATCACTGCAAATATACACCCTGCGGAGCACAAATACTGCAATTACACCACAACTTGAATACACACACATGCGAGCAACCTCACTGCAAATACACACACTGCGGAGCAACCTCACTTCAAATACACACACTGCGGAGCAACCTCACTGCAAATACACAGACTGCGGAGCAACCTCACTGCAAATACACACACTGCGGAGCAACCTCACTTCAAATACACACACTGCGGAGCACAAATACTGCAATTACACACAACTTAAATTCACACACTGCGGAGCACCCACACTGCAAATACACAACCTCGGAGCAACCTCACTTCAATACACACACTGCGAGCAACCTCACTTCAAATACACACACTGCGGAGCAACCTCACTTCAAATACACACACTGCGGAGCAACCTCACTTAAAATACAGACACTGCGGAGCAACCTCACTTCAAATACAGACACTGCGGAGCAACCTCACTTCAAATACACAGACTGCAAATGCACACACTGCAGAGCACTGTTACTTGCAATTATACACACTCTCAAAAACACACACTGCGAGCACCCACACACTGCAAATACACATAAACCACTTCACTATTAGCATGTCTCTTCCTTTATTTACATCCTATAGACAGTTGGTCGACAAATAACCAAAAAATCTACTCGTCCGAACAAAAAAAATCTACCATCGCCACTAGTACCACACTGTGCTGCTTGGGCCAATATGAAGCTCGCCACGATGTTAAATCCACTTGCCCGGGGCGTTGCAAATGTATAGGTTTGTCGAACACTGCTAATAAGATCTGACAGTTTATTCCCATCACAATTTCACTATTAAAATATCCAGGGTGCCAGGGTGCCAACCTCTTCTACTAAGGCTGTCTCCGCATCCTTCGGAACTCCTCCCGCATCTCTTCCTGCAACTCATCAATATAGAGCCGTGCCGTGACATGGCGCCGCGTTGCCATGACAATGGGACGCTACGTGATGTCACCCAGTGTCAAGTTGACATGAGAACGGGACGCCTTATGCCGTCAAGGCATCCCATGATGTCACTGTCATGGCAATGCGGCGCCACAATTGTAGCGCCTCGTTATCATGGCAATGGGCGTCACGTGATGCTGCAACTGTATGCTCATTGCATGTCTTAGGCAGGTCCAACCCGCCTTTCACCATTATCACCACACACACAGCACTTCCACTGCAGCAAGGGATTCTGGGAAATGACATGCAAATGAGCACACAGTGCCACTTTTTGCTTTAAAAACCATTTTTAACATGGTTCCCTATATGCTTAAGCTTGCTGCATGGTCATAGCGTTGAGCACAGCCAGGGTTTAAGGTGCAACCACCGAAAACCCCCACAACAGACAGCCGTTTCTACCTTAATGGGTCTCATCGTGTGGGGTTGGTTTAACTGGCTATGCAATGAGGATGGGGTTTACCATACTTGGTTAACACGTCATTTTCGGGTGACCCCCTAAAAGTGGCCTTGTTCCTGCATCCCAGGCCGCAGCTAAACAGGACTAAGTGAAATACTTATTCCAAAGTGGATCTCTCTGCAGAGAGATTTCAGTGGATATAGGCAGGAGGGGGTGGCAGAGTGAGACACGATGGTTATGATCCAAGAGGAAAAATAAATGTGACAGGCATGGATTATTAAAGCTTGCAGATGGTGATCAGGAAAGTTAATCACTTTGATGAGATGAAGGCGGGTAAGGGTGGGGTTGGTGGGGAGGGGTTGTGTGCTGGGTAACACGGCAACAGAGTGTGGTGAAGAAAAGGAAGGATTCCTGCAACAGACTTCAAAATTTCAAACAAATAATTATTGAAATAGCAGCATAGCATCCATCCTGTATGTATATGTCACATCTGGTCCCAACATTTTTGACAATTCTATTAAAATGCACCAGCGTTCTTCCCTCTACACCTGTTAGCCCTAATTTTCTTTCCTAAGCGGCTCACCAGTAGACAATGTAGATGCCAAATCATTTATCACTTTTAAAGTGTTTCCATATGTTTTTTGTTAGGCCTCCTCTATCTGGCCTGAGCAGCTTCTTTTGAATGTATTAAAATTCAGCAAGTGTGTAGACAGTGATGTTTTCATGAGCTCAGGTTCGGCAATTATTAGCCTAAATTATAGTTCACACATGACTTGACAAAGTGGTCGATGCATTTCAGAGAAGGAGGGCACCCCTCCAGTATGCGCTCTCTCAATATTGTTCCATGTTATGGAAATGTCAGGGACTAATCAGAAGGCAAACCACCCTTACTGGTGCAGGGAGAGTCAGAGGCCGACAGCCCCACCCCCAAACCCCCCCCCCCCCTCCCCTCCCCCCTGGGACTACCTAAAAATGTCAAAAATGCTACAGTGGAAATGAACACATCAACAGAGAACATGTGTTCTGATACAAGCAATTAGTTCCAATCTTTCTCCATCCCACACCGGGAGTGTAAGACATTCATAGATGACGTGCTGGATGTAAAGAGTAAGACAACAACATGGGGGCGCTGCAGGCTCTAGGTGGGTTGTTTGTGAGATGATGCAGAGTTTGACATCTATATATGAGGATGAATTTATGTTCTGTGTTTCAATGTACTGTACAACTCAATTCCCATTGCCCTGTGGTGTGAGGTATGGTTGGGTCAGTGGCATGTTGGTGATCTTCTGAAAGGCTTAAGCCCTCTAGGGGAAACAAATTATTCTTCCATAGATCTCCTTTCATTTGTATGCCTGGATTTATGTTTGGTAAAGAAAAACATTTCCCACCATCTAGGCGCTCTCAAATAGTGATGGGTATCAATACTAAATTCAGCAGCTTTCTAGCAAGGATTTGGCAAGAACTCCTGAACTATTTTTAAAAGCTCTACACCCAGTCCCCTGGCAGCTCATCACCATTTTTTGGTTTGTACATTGCTTATTTAATTTGCCTTTAACACCAACAATAATCAGTTATTAGCAGTGTTCGACAACCCTAACATTTGCTCGCCCGGGCGAGTGGATTTACCCCCGGCGAGTAAATATTGGCTCAAGCAGCAGCACACGTTTGGTACTAGGTGGCGAGTAGATTTTTTTGTGTGGCGAGTAGATTTTTTGGTGATTTGTCAACCACTGATTATTTAGTAATTTCGCCAGTAGTGTTTTTTTCCATTGGCATTTATAAGGGTAAGGAGGCATTGGTGTGGACATCAGGGGGTCGTGGCTTGTACTTTAGACAAGACCCACCTATCTGTAGAAGAGGACTTTAATGGTTGTAATGAATGAGTCAATTTTATGGCTTTAAATGTGTGCATTTTTATTTCATCAGGTGGGCTTCCTTTTAAAGGGTCTTCATTTTAACCTGCCGTATTTGCTTACTACAGGACAGGGGTAGCCGAACCAAGTCCTCAAGAGTCTACCAACGGTCAGGTTTGAGGATATCCTGCATCAGCACAGGTGGCTCAATCAGTGGCTCAGTCTTTGGCCACTCCTGCTATAGGACTAATGACTAACAATGCAATAGGGTTTATTCTTTTAATGCCTGTTTTAGCTGTAACGGGCGGCGCTCCTGATGCCACTGAAAATACCCACCATTGCAAGAGAAAACAAAATTTAAAAAAGAATCAGGTTATCATGGCGAGTGTGATCTTTTGTGAATTCACCGGGCTGAATGACCACTTTATCTATATGATTACATTTTAAAGGGAATCATTTCTTATATCTCGTTGCACATAAAAACAATGTCTTTTGTTGCTGGGAAATGGAGTTGTAACGTGCAAATGCTAAAACACTGGCTTCGGTAATCGCTTTCCCCTTTTCCATTGCTGTACCAGATCAGTCAATCAGCAAAACTGTAATCTGATCATGAGCGCTCATTGAAATCTTCTATAAACGGTGCTTTGTCAGTGCTGATAAGGAAACAGAGAAGTCTGGACAACAAATGGACCACAGGTCGCTAAATACTCTTATGGTTAAACAAACATAATGGCATTTATTTGTTGTTTTTGTTTTGTTTTTAAAATCCTTCAAATGTAAGTACAGTATTTTGTATATTCACACGTTTTAGTGCCCTAATCTTTTGTGATAACCCTGCTTGTAACTGCTAAGCAGTAGTACAACAGGTAAACTGTTGATCCAGACTTTTTTTCCTTTTGTTGTTTTGTATAAAATGTCTCCATCTTTACCCAAAAGAGATAAAAGGGAAGGGCAATAATTGCAGATAACCTAAAATATACAACAGGGGGGGGAGGGGGAGGATTTGGAGGGGAATGAATCAAGCCCATCCTATAGATGTAGTGGTTAAGGAACATGCAGTCAAATTTATGCTGCTGTATTTAATTTAAGTGCCATTAAAAACAGTGGTAATGTGCTGCTCCACAGGAGGCATTGAACTGTTAAATAGCAGGTCAAAACTGCTGTCCCCTAATTATCGACCTTGTTTTGGGTACTTTTCTGCCAATACCGAGATACTAGCCCTGAAAAACAGGCTCCCTTGCAAGATTCAAATTACCGTCCTGGGTTACTATTTGACACACGGCCTAAACAGAGGGAAACATACGATAACTCCTCATCTTTCAGGATTTAAAAAAAAAAAATATAGTAGGTGGGAAGAATTTCTGGTATTATTGCGACATAAACTTTGATATTTAGGTGCAAAGGGCTTTGGGTACAGTTTATTAGCACAATGTTCTTGCGCTTGAGCAGCATAAACCCATTCATATTTCCCAATAAAATACTTGCAGAACATAAAGATATGAATAATATTTGCAAACATTATAAGATTGCAGAGGACATTCCCTGCTGCTGTGTCCATTACTAAAAGGAATGCACCCAGTATGATGCCAATTAATGACATTAGTCATAAATATCACATCCAGACCTGCAATTTGCTGTCAGATCACAGCGCAATTCTCTGCCTTAACTTTGACCCTTACACACATCTACCCACCCAGCAGTGTTCCCCTCACTAGGCAGCAATGAAAATTGTTTGGAAACTCGTTTGAGCGCAGTTAATTAAAAGAAGACTGTCAAATGCGCGCTACATCTGATCCGACTATGGAAGAGTGCATAAAATTGCTAATTAAATTTTCATTAAAAAAAAAAAAAAAAGGGTTGCTGTCTTTATCAGGCTGTGAATTCACAAACCTTTAAGAATCCTTTCAGGGAAAGCTTAATTTCCTTTTCAAACAGAAATATTCTTTTTAAGATTTTGCAGTCTGCTCAGAAGGAGCCAGATGCAGAGACTGTTATGGGAAATGTCTTCAGACTTGTAATATCCGAATTAAAAAAAGAAAGAAAGAAAAATAAAGACAGACGCTAGGTGAGTTTTTTTTTTTTCATCTCCTGCAAGATGAAAGACTTTGTTTGAAAGTATCTTATGGTACAAATTGAAGCAATCTGCCACAAAAATAGAAAAGGATTTTTTTTTTTTTTTTTTTTTAAAGTGTGCGGCGGCTATTTTGTATATTTTCAGTGTTGGTTAATGGCTTCTCTCCTTGATTTCTTCTTGTTACCGAATTCATTACGACCCAAAGCATTCTTTCACATTGCAGCTCAGGTTGTCATAACACCCCCCTCTCCCCCTCTCCCCGCCCCAAAGAATGCTGCCACACAGTCCTAACACAAAAGAGATTTGGTACAGATTGTAAAAACTCTCACTCCCACAGCATTCTTGTTCTATGGAGACAATGTAAAAAAAACTATGCTTATACTTATTGGATTTTTTTTTTAAAGGTGCAAATATGTGTATGTGCAGCAGGAGTGACCATCTCCAGTCCTCAAGGGCTATCACAGGCCAGGTATTAGGGATATTCATGCTTCAGCACAAGTGGCTCAATCGGTGTCTCAGGCAATGACTGAGCCACTGATTGGCCACACTCTGCTGAATCATGGATATCCTGAACCTGACCTTTGTGTGGCCCTTGAGGACTGGGTTGGCACCCCCCTGATGTACAGTTATCCCTTTGCAAATGCAACTTTGGTCCTAGGCAGAACTTTAACCTTTCAGTTGGCAAAGAGGTCAGCTGCTCATTGGGAGTAAATAAAAAGCAAAAGGAAAAGACATTGGTACCAGGAAATCAGCAACCTACAACCAAGACAGCCACAAAATATCCAGTATTTAATGAAGAGCATCTATTCATCTGACCACGTCTCAGTAATTCAGAAAACAAACATATCACCATTGTTGAATGCAAGTCAGCCCGGAACTTATCAGGCCAATCAGAAGAGAGAGCATATTCAGCTAACCCTACATGCTGAAGGGGACACGAGAAGCAGTAAAGAGTTAAAGCGGAAATCCCAGACACTTTAAAAAATCTTTACAATGTTATACATGTTTGAAGCAGGGGGGTCTCCGGAGCTGAACCCTTAATTTCAGCTCCGGGGACCCTTGCTTCCGGAGATACAGACTTTTGTAGTAAGTGCCGGTTGCCGCTACTGCTCGGCTAGTCGGTATCACGTAACGGGCGTTTTCTCCTCAAAGAGCCAATAGGAAGCACCGTGACATCACCGAGCAGCTTTCTATTGGCCCATGTGACACGAGAGCTTTAAACTTTAAAGCCACAGCTTAGCTCAGACCAAAGCGGCTACCGGCAACCCCTACTGAGGTCATTATCTCTGGAAGCAGGGGTCCGCAGAGATGAAATGAGTTGTGTTCACTCCGGGAACCCCTAGCTTCAATTGGTGTTAAAATAATAAATAAATGTTTTAAAAAGTCGCTGGAGTTCCTTAATTCCAGAAGTGCAGAGCATGCTGGGAGGATGGAAACCTTGATTGGTTTCCCTGGCGTGTTGGCCAAGAGCCCTTTTTCTCTCCCCCGTAAACAATAATAATGACGGGAGAAGTACTTTATAAAATCCTAGAAATGACAAACTCTTTTGACGACACGACTGGTGTTCCATGGTGTGTTTTATTATCATGATGATAATGATTATTATTATTATTATTCATTTTTCTTTGTTTTCCATTGGGCTACAAAGTCATTACGTGCCCGTTACACCTAAAGCTCTAAACAATGGTTTAAATCACCTTGCAGAAGCTTGGTCAGAAAGAAATCCTACGTGCAACACCTTATTCACGCTGCATACATAATCCAGAACATATAATAACAGCCCTTTAGTAGAACAATAGCCAACAGAGTCCTAGCTATGACGACAGCCTGAAGGATATAAATATTTTTCATATACTGGTGGAAAATTTGGCACAGAAAATTTCTATTTAAACATGAGCCGTCAATGTTTATGACCGCTTAGACACAATAAATTCTCTAGGTTGGGAGTAACAAGTAGCTCATTGGATACATAGAAAGCCTGTTACAGCGGGGGAACGACAGGCCCTAAATGTTAACCTTAGCTCTGAACCAGTAATGTTAGGACCACCCCATTTCATATGCCGTGAGGCTGGTTCTCCTAGTCAGGGACGCACCATTTATTTGACTGAAGCTGAAAAACGTCCACAGGAATCCATCGGACCCGCTAACTGCTAACATACTCTGGTATTCGGAACAAATTACGGACATTATCCTTTGATCTCATGCACTCTACCCTACCTACCCATCCCATTACTTTCAGTGTCTCTTCTGCTAACACACTCCTCCTCCTCTATTGATCTCTCTGTGGGGGTACCCCAGGCTCTGTCCTGTGACCACGCTTCTCTCTTTTTTCTCTTTAACTACACTCTCTCTAGGTGACCTAATACAGCTTTTTGGGTTTAATTATCACCTCATGCTGACGACACACAACATAATTACCTTTCAACACCCCTACCTTAACAAGACCTTACACCTGCTGTACAAACCAAAGTTTCTGAATGTCTCTCTGCTATATCAGGCTGGTGGCCCTCCGCACCGCCTTAAACTCACATGGGCTAAAACAAGCTCCTCATACTCCTCCTCCAAACCCTGGCCCTACATACCTCACCTCCTTCCACATTACTGTTGGAACTGACGATCATTCACCCAGTAGCCCAAGCACGCATGCCTTGGGGTCGTCACACTCGACCCTCTCTCACATTCGCCCCGCTCCCACTCAACTATTCAAACATTTCTAAAAACCTTTCCTTTTTATCTCGCGCAATGAACTAAGATAACGCCCTTTCCTCTGTTGCTCGACTGCTAAAAACCTGACTCAGACCTCATTCTTCCCTCCCGTCTTGATTACTGTACCCTCCTGCTGTCCGGCCCTTCCTGCCTCTCACCTGTCATCCCCCTACAATCTACCTAACCGCTGCTAACGTGCTGCCAGAATCACTCTACCTCTTTCCTAGATCGGTCTCAGCATCTCCCCTCTCAGAAATCCCTCTCCTGGCTTCCATCAAATCCCGCATCTCACCTCATTCATCTTCTCCTCACTTTTAAAGCTTACATTACACTCTTCTGCCCCTACCTTTACTCTACATCTCGCCCTAATTTCTCGCTATGCACCATCCCGACTCTTGCCGTTCTTCTCAGGATGTCTTCTCTCTCACTCATGTCTACCCCTTTGTATCTAAAGCCCTCTCCCGCCTTAAACCCTTTTCACTGACTGCCCCTCACCTCTGGAATGACCTACTTCCCCTCAGTACCCGACTACACCCTCTCTATCCACCTTTAGACCCCTTTAAGACCCCCAAATAGCATACGAATCAACGGTGGCTATCTATTCTGACACATGAACATAAAGCTTGGCCCCCTGCAGGAACGCACTTACCAGAATAACTCCCTCCTACTCCTGTCTCTGTACGTCTCCTTACCTACCAATTAGACTGATAAGCTCCTCGGGGCACGGGACTCCCTCTTCTCTGTCCGAAATGTTACTTTTATTGCTCTAAAGCACTTATTCCCGTATCTGTTATTTAACTATATATCTGTTTTTATTTGATTACCACATGTATTACTACTCTGTGAGCGCTATGGTACATTAATGGCACTATATAATAAACACTACATACAATACAACTGCTATTGAGCCACCTGTGCTGAGCAGGGACTGATGAGTGCCACCTTTGCTGAAGCAGGGATATCCTGAAAAACCTGATGTATGGGAGGTCTTGAGGACTGGATTTTGAGACAACCCATGGGGTAATAATAGCTACACATTAACTCATCTCATTAGGTTATTTTCTATAAGCAGCATGCATTGAGGGATGAAGTGGATACCTTTGCAAGCAGAAAAGACCCAGCTCCCTTGTGTTGCCTTCGTGAACCACAACGGACACACAACACACCACAGACATGAAAAAGCCCCACCACACCACCCCATCCTAGCAGCCCCCCCAACGACACCCCGCGCCCCCAATGCCCCCGACCTAGCCCCCCCCACAGCCCACGAAACACAACCTTAGCACCCAACACCCAACCACGCAACTAACACAATGCCGGCCCGTTCCGGGCACCACACCCCCCGCCACGCCCCGCGGGACCCCCACACGAAGGCCACCACCCACACACGCGTCCCCCCCGACAAACCGATGACGCCGGGGCCCGATAGTCTGGTGGCAAGACACGTGCCACAGAATGCCCCCAGTCCCCCCCTGCCCCGAAACCGAGGGCCCCCGCCACACCACCCACCGCACCGCGATACCCGGCCGCCCGACCCCCATCCCAGACGTTAGGCTCGCCACCACGCCCACACACCCCCAGCGATGCACAGGTGCGCCTTCCCCTCCAAGCAAGCCCTGGATTAACTACCGCGAACAAGCACATAGCCGGCGGAAGTCAAGGCTCGCTGCGCCGCACCGCGGGGGACTCCCCCAGCCCGACAAGCTGCAGAGTGTCCACCATATTGACCCCCCAGCAAGCCGACCGTGCGGTCCGACGCCCCTGCCCTTCCGCCATTCTCCGCCTACCGCTGATCCCCCGGACCCTACCCCCCCCCTTCTACGGGCGACCCTGCCAGCTCGTCGTAAACTGACTTCCCCACCCCCCTTATGCGAAACAGGGACTCGCTCCCGCTGGTGCCGGCGCACAATTCTCCCGGCTTGCCCTCCCCTGTGGGTACTGTAATATAGTAAATTTAACACAATAAAATACAGCAATACTTAAAAAGTTTTTAAGCTACAACAAAATGACAATTTTCATGTATTTCCTACAGTATTGTAAAGTGTGTCTTAACGATTTTCTTGAGCTGAAGAACTTGCACAGTTCAAACAGTTCAGGCACATGCTGGTTATTCACCAGCTTTCACAAGCTTTCATTACTAAGTAGGCAAAATTTATCAGAATGTGTTGTGCAACTATTGTACTCTAGATATTATCTTATATGATGTACTGTAAATTGACCACTGATTAGCATGAATGTACTGTAGGATTATACGCTTAAAATAACAATATTCCATGACCCACTGCTTGTGATATTTTGCATGAGTCAGTGGTTCATACATAGAAACCACCCTCCAATTGAGATTGTACACAGATTCATTTGTTGTTTGATACTTTTTGTATTCTTCACTGTGGACAGCTACATGGATATAATTTGTCATTGCATTTCCAACAGAATTGTCTGTCAATGACAGATATCATCCTGTTCATTCCCTGGGGGCATTGCAATGCTCTTACTGACCAATGCATTGCAATCCATCAATATGTCTTTTACTATAACAGACGATCGCCAGGTTTCAATTGCCACAGGGTAGTTGCCCTTGAATGGCAAGTAAACACATATCGGAGTGTGATAACCTCCCATATCATGCTTGGGAATCTCAACCCGTTTATAGTTCCAAGTTAATACGACACAAATGCATGAAGGGGTCATGCCCTTGTAATACGGACTGTACTGTAACTGTTTTACAAGAAGAATTCTTATTGACGTGAACTTACTTTATTCATTATGTATTCATTACGGGTAAGAGATGTTTTTTGGGGCTGAACCTGAAGGCTTTCTCCATCACATGAGTATTGTCACTGAGCTGTGAAAGATGACTGACAAATGAAATGGTTTCTATTGAGAGTTTTACTTAGATTCCCTCCTTGCTACTTGTGATAGAAAACAACATGAAGTGTAGGCAATGTAATTTGCATTGTAATACACACAAATGGAACACTCAAGAATCTACTATATTTAGAACATTCATAAGAACTAGGATATCACTTTCATGTTACTACACATTATGTAAAGTCGCACTGTTGATATATTTTCAATGTGCTATTTTTGTTTTCCCAAATTTTTCTCGGGAAAAGCATACTTTTTTCGCATATTATCACAAAGTACCTTTTCCTCAAAATGTTTTAGTCCAGCAAAAAAAAAGCACAATTTATCAGTAGTTACATAAGAAAAGGTGTGAAGAAGTTGATATAAGAGTTAATAACGCTGTGTGTAAATACATCAGAAAAGCTAACTATGCTCTTTAAAGTGTCAGAACCACTGTGGTGTTTTTTGTTTGGGCTGGGGAAGAATGCATCCCCTGGCTTCTAAAGGCTCCACCCTCCCCTCCCCACAATTCCTAGATCTGTATCACTCTGTATGCCTGGGGGGAAAGACTTATTGATTAACCAATTACCGGGTAAGTACCCTGTACTCCCGGCTAAACCCGGTGCTTTTTTCAGTAACCCATAAATTACCCTGATCCGTCATCAGGGAGCTGGAAACGGCGCCAAGTATTTCCGATCAGCTGAAGACGTGAACATTTACCATACCTGCATCCGGCGGCGGAGGTGAGGACGCTGCGGCAAAATCATCGGATGCAACATACAGACATCCTGTGTGCGATGGCAAAAGAGACGTATTGTTCAGCCGTGGTAGCATCACTGCTGCACTGCTGATGCCGGTGGAGCTGGAGAACCATGTGCGGTAAGCGCGGGGCCTCGGTAAGCGCGGGGCCTCGGTAAGCGCGGGGCCTCTGTAAGCGTGGCATCTCGGTAAGCGCGGGGCCTCTGTAAGCGTGGCATCTCGGTAAGCGCGGGACCTCGGTAAGTGCGGGGATCTGTAAGCACGGGACCTCGGTAAGTGCGGGGATCTGTAAGCACGGGGCCATGGTAAGTGCGGGGATCTGTAAGCGTGGGGATCTGTAAGCGCGGGGCCACGGTAAGCGCAGGGATCTGTAAGCGCGGGGCCACGGTAAGCGCGGGGCCACGGTAAGCGCGGGACCTTGGTAAGTGCGGGGATCTGTAAGCGCGGGGTCTCGGCAAGCGCCGGACCTTGGTAAGCGCAGGAATCTGTAAGCGCGGGGTCTCGGCAAGCGCGGGGCCACGGTAAGCGCGGGGCCAAGGTAAGCGCGGGACCTTGGTAAGTGCGGGGATCTGTAAGCGCGGGGTCTCGGCAAGCGCCGGACCTTGGTAAGCTCTCGGTAAGCGCGGGGGCCACGGTAAGCGCAGGGCCTCAGTAAGCGTGGGGCTCAGTAACCGCAGGGCCTCGGTAAGCGCGTAACCTCGGTAAGTGCAGGGCCTCATTAAACGTGGGGCTCAGTAATCACAGGGCCTTGGTAAGCATGGGCCTCGGTAAGTGCGGGGCATCGGTAACTCCATGGCCTCAGTAAGCGCGGGGCTCTGTAAGCGCAGGACCTCGGTAAGAGCGCGGGGCCTCAGTAAGTGCGGGGCTCTGTAAGCGCAGGACCTCGGTAAGCACAGGGCCTCAGTAAGCGCGGGGCTCTGTAAGCGCAGGACCTCGGTAAGAGCGCGGCTCGATGTGACTGCACTGTTGGTGTTTTCAGCGACTTTTGTGGCTGACAGTAGCTGTCATTATTACTGTGCTTCAAAATTGATATGATAGTATTGTTGTAACAAGTATCACAAGTTGTGAAATGGTGAGGGGAAAGATGGCCCGTAAGCAAAGTCACTGCTCTTGAAGTGTAAGACCGGCTCAAATCCCTGAGCTACGTACCCTGTCAGAACTGCACAAGAAAACAGACTTGGAGAAAGATTGCTGTCAGATCAGGAGAATATCCTTCTAATCACAGAATGAGGGGGCGGGTGCAGCTTGCAGAACCCATTCCCAATGCACTTGCCTTTTAATAGTTTTCAACCTGGCAAGAATGTAAACCACTGCATCAAGGGTAGCCAACTCCAGTCCTCAAGGGCCATGAACATGGCAGGTTTTAAGGATATCCCTGCTTCAGCACAGGTGGCTCAATCAGTGGCTCAGTCAATGACTGAGACACCTGTGCTGAAGCTGGGATATCCCTAATACCTGGCCTGTTGGTGGCTCTTGAGGACTGGAGTTGGCTACCCCCTGCACTATATCATTTATTGCACAAGCCCATATTTTTAGGAAGAAACAACTGTCTGCTCCAGCCAGCAGCAAAGGGTTAAACGCTCAGGCACCATGCTTTTCTTATTTGGTCATCCTTAAATGTATTATTATACTTCATTACGTGTCTGGAATGAGGAAGGTAGTTACTAAACCTCACCAATAACTCACTATTCCTTTACGAATTGATCTTCAAAGCTTCCACGGACCAGTGGCTGCAGTACAAAGGAAAGATTGATTTTCAGACTCTCACTCTTTGTTCCCAATGTTTAAAATAGACACGTTCTAGCGAATTACTTTGCCTTTGTTATTAATGGAAGAACTTATTAAACTCCCCTATACACGGCCGTATCTCCCTTAAAAACACGCACAGCCCTTTGAAAGATTTTTTTTTTAAGTAAACAATCTTTTTTAGTTTTGTTTCCTTTTTCGCTGGGCTATTTGTGATCTAATTGAAAAAGAAAGAAGTAAAAAAATATGTTTTAAAAAAAAGAGCTGCATGAGAAGAAAACAAGATTTACAATGTGACAAGTTAGGAGGATTTTGTTGCAAATGTAACAAGAATGGCTGACATTTTCAATGTACAGAACTCCTGCAGGGACCCGCGGCCCGATCAGTGCGATGGTCTCACAGCGATGCGTCCTCCTTCCTGAAAATAAGCACGCTGGACTATGTAATTATGGGACAACTACACATTTCAGACAAATAGTTTCCTGTCCTTGCAGAATATATCAATCTTTTCAAGAGCTCCAAACACATAACCTTTTTAACACTTTCATGCAGAATTTCGTCTACGATACAAATGCTCCTAATATAATAGTCAGAGTCGTGCATAACTATACACACAAATAGTGTACACACACTGCAGACACACACATTTGGAGAACCCACACTGCAAATACACAAACTGCGGAGCACCTTCACTGCAAATACCCACTCTGCAAATATACACACCGTGGAGCACCCTCACTGCAAATGCACACACTGCTAAGCACCCTCACTGCATATACACATACTACAAATACACACACTGCAGAGCACCGTCACTGCAAATACACACTGCAAATACACACACTGTGGAGCACCATCATTGCAAATACACACACTGTGGAGCACCCTCACTGCAAATACACACACTGCTAAGCACCCTCACTGCATATACACATACTACAAATACACACACTGCAGAGCACCGTCACTGCAAATACACACTGCAAATACACACACTGTGGAGCACCATCACTGCAAATACACACACTGCGGAGCACCGTCATTGCAAATACACACACTGCAAATACACACACTGTGGAGCACCATCACTGCAAATATACACCCTGCGGAGCACAAATACTGCAATTACACACAACTTGAATACACACATTGCGGAGCAACCTCACTGCAAATACACACACTGCGGAGCAACCTCACTTCAAATACACACACTGCGGAGCAACCTCACTGCAAATACACACACTGCGGAGCAACCTCACTTCAAATACACACACTGCGGAGCAACCTCACTCAAATAACACACTGCGACGAGCACAAATACTGCAATTACACCAACCTTAAAATTCACACACTGCGGAGAAACCACACTGCAATACCCACAATCAGCGAGAAACCCTCACATTCAAAATACACAACACTGCGGAGAAACCTCACTTAAAAGACAGCACACTGAGGACTAAACGCTCACGTCAAATACACACACTGCGGAGCAACCTCACTTAAAATACAGACACTGCGGAGCAACCTCACTTCAAATACAGACACTGCGGAGCAACCTCACTTCAAATACACAGACTGCAAATGCACACACTGCAGAGCACTGTTACTGCAATTATACACACTTCAAAAACACACACTGCGGAGCACCCACACTGCAAATACACATAAACCACTTCACTATTAGCATGTTCCTTCCTTTATTTACATACTAATAGACAGTGGTCGACAAATAACCAAAAAATCTACTCGCCGAACAAAAAAAATCTACTCGCCACCTAGTACCACACGTGTGCTGCTTGGGCCAATAGGAGCTCGCCACGATGTTAAATCCACTTGCCCGGGGCGTGCAAATGTATAGGTTTGTCGAACACTGCTAATAGAGATCTGACAGTTTATTCCCATCACAATTTCACTATTAAAATATACACAGGGTGCCAGGGTTGCCACCTTCTACTGAAGGCTGTCTCCCGGCATCCTTCGGAACTCCTCCCAGCATCTCTTCCTGCAACTCATCAATATAGCCGTGCAGCGTGACATGGCGCCGCGTTGCCATGACAATGGGACGCTACGTGATGTCACCCAGTGTCAAGTTGACATGAGAACGGGACGCCTTATGCCGTCAAGGCATCCCATGATGTCACTGTCATGGCAATGCGGCGCCGCATGATGTAGCGCCTCGTTATCATGGCAATGGGCGTCACGTGATGCTGCAACTGTATGCTCATTTGCATGTCTTAGGCAGGTCTGCAACCCCGCCTTTCACCATTATCACCCAGCACACAGCACTTCCACTGCAGCAAGGGATTCTGGGAAATGACATGCAAATGAGCACACAGTGCCACTTTTTGCTTTAAAAACCATTTTTAACATGGTTCCCTATAGGCTTAAGCTTGCTGCATGGTCATAGCGTTGAGCACAGCCAGGGTTAAGGTGCATACCCAGAAAACCACCCACAGACAGCCGTTTCTACCTTAATGGGTCTCATCAGTGTGGGGTTGGTTAACTGGCTATGCAATGAGGATGGGGTTTACCATACTTGGTTAAACAACGTCATTTTCGGGTGACCCCCTAAAAGTGGCCTTGTTCCTGCATCCCAGGCCGCAGCTAAACAGGACTAAGTGAAATACTTATTCCAAAGTGGATCTCTCTGCAGAGAGATTTCAGTGGATATAGGCAGGAGGGGGTGGCAGAGTGAGACACGATGGTTATGATCCAAGAGGAAAAAATGAAATGTGACAGGCATGGATTATTTAAAGCTTGCAGATGTGATCAGGAGAAGTAATGCACTTTGATGAGATGAAGGCGGGTATAGGGTGGGGGTTGGTGGGGAGGTGTGTGTGTGCTGGGTAACACGGCAACAGAGTGAGAAAAGGAAGGATTTCCTGCAACAGACTTCAAAAATTTCAAACAAATAATTATTGAAATAGCAGCATAGCATTCCATCCTGTATGTATATATGTCAACATCTGGTCCCAACATTTTGACAATTCTATTAAAATGCACCAGCGTTCTTCCCTCTAACACCTGTTAGCCCTAATTTTCTTTCCTAAGCGGCTCACCAGTAGACAATGTAGATGCCAAATCATTTATCACTTTTAAAGTGTTTCCATATGTTTTTGTTAGGCCTATCCTGGCCTGAGGCAAGCTTCTTTTGAATGTATTAAAATTCAGCAAGTGTGTAGACAGTGATGTTTCATTGAGCTCAGGTCTGGCAATTATTAGCCTAAATTATAGTTCACACATGACTTGACAAAGTGGTCGATGCATTTCAGAGAAGGAGGGCAGCCCCCTCCAGTATGCGCTCTCTCAATATGTTCCATGTTATGGAAATGTCAGGGACTAATCAGAAGGCAAACACCCCTTACTGGTGCAGGGAGAGTCAGAGGCCGACAGCCACCCCCCAAACCCCCCCCCCCCCCAGCCCTCCCCCCTGGGACTACCTAAAAATGTCAAAAATGCTACAGTGGAAATGAATGACATCAACAGAGAACATGTGTTCTGATACAAGCAATTAGTTCCAATCTTTCTCCATCCCACACCGGGAGTGTAAGACATTCATAGATGACGTGCTGGATGTAAAGAGTAAGACACAACATGGGGGGCAGCTGCAGGCTCTAGGTGGGTTGTTGTGAGATAGATGCAGAGTTTGACATCTATATATGAGGATGAATTTATGTTCTGTGTTTACAATGTACTGTACAACTCAATTCCACATTGCCCTGTGGTGTGGAGGTAATGGTTGGGTCAGTGGCATGTTGGTGATCTTCTGAAAGGCTTAAAGCCCTCTAGTGGGAAACAAATTATTCTTCCATAGATCTCCATTCATTTGTATGCCTGGATTTATGTTTGGTAAAGAAAACATTTCCCCATCCATCTAAAAAGGCGCTCTCAAATAGTGATGGGTATCAATACTAAAGTCAGCATCTATTCAGAGGATTTGGCAAGAACTCCCTGAACGTAATTTTTAAAAGCTCTAACCCAGTCCCCTGGCAGCTCATCCATTTTTTGGGTTTGTACATTGCTTATTTAATTTGCCTTTTAACACCAACAATAATCATTATTAGCAGTGTTCGACAAACCTAAACATTTGCTCGCCCCGGGCGAGTGGATTTAACCCCCGGGCGAGTAAATATTGGCTCAAGCAGCAGCACACGTTTGGTACTAGGTGGCGAGTAGATTTTTTTGTGTGGCGAGTAGATTTTTTGGTGATTTGTCAACCACTGATTATTAGTAATTTCGCCAGTAGTGTTTTTTTCCATTGGCATTTATAAGGGTATAGGAGGCATTGGTGTGGACATCAGGGGTCGGTGGCTTTATTTAGACAAGACCACCTATCTGTAGAAGAGGACTTTAATGGTTGTATGAATGTAGTCATATTTATGGCTTTAAATGTGTGCATGTTTATTTTCAGAGTGGGCTTCCTTTTTAAGGGTCTTCATTTTAACCTGCCGTATTTGCTTACTACAGGACAGGGGTAGCCGAACCAAGTCCTCAAGAGCTACCAACAGGTCAGGTTTTGAGGATATCCCTGCATCAGCACAGGTGGCTCAATCAGTGGCTCAGTCTTTGGCCACTCCTGCTATAGGACTATGACTAACAATGCAATAGGGTTATTCTTTTAATGCCTGTTTGCTGTAACGGGCGCTGCGTCCTGATGCCAGCTGAAAATACCCAACCATTGCAAGAGAAAACAAAATTTAAAAAAAGAATCAGGTTATCATGGCGAGTGTGATCTTTTTGTGAATTCACCGGGCTGAATGACACACTTTATCTATATGATTACATTTTAAAGGGAATACATTTCTTTATCTCGTTGCACATAAAAACAATGTCTTTTGTTGCTGGGAAAGGGAGGTGTAACGTGCAAATGCTAAACACTGGCTTCGGTAATCGCTTTCCCTTTTCCATTGCTGACCAGATCAGTCAATCAGCAAACTGTAATCTGAGCGCTCCATTGAAATATTCTATAAACGTTGCTTTTGTCAGCGTGATAAGGAAACAGAGAAGTCTGGACAACAAAATGGACCACAGGTCGCTAAATACCTTTATGGTTAAACAAACATAAATGGAAGCATTTATTTGTTGTTTTTTTGTTTTGTTTTTAAAATCCTTCAAATGTAAGTACAGTATTTTGTATATTCACACGTTTTAGTGCCCTAATCTATTTTGTGATAACCCTGCTTGTAAACTGCTAAGCAGTAGTACAAACAGGTAAACTGTTGATCCAGACTTTTTTCCTTTTGTTGTTTGTATAAATGTCTCCATCTTTACCCAAAAGAGATAAAAGGGAAGGGCAATAATTAGCAGATAACCTTAAAAATATACAAACAGGGGGGGGGGGGAGGAGTTTGGGATGGAATGCAAGCCCATCCTATAGTGTAGTGGTTAAGGAACATGCAGTCAAATTTATGCTGCTGTATTTAATTTAAGTGCCATTAAAAACAAGTGGTAATGTGCCTGCTCTCACAGGAGCATTGAACTGTTAAATAGCAGGTCCAAACTGCTGGTCCCCTAATTATCGACCTTGTTTTGGGTACTTTTCTGCCAATACCGAGATACTAAGCCCTGAAAAACAGGCTCCCTTGCAAGGATTCAAATTACCGCCTGGGATTACTATTTGAACAACACGGCCTAAACAGAGGGAAACATACGAATAACTCCCTCATCTTTCAGGATTTAAAAGAAAAATAATAGGCTGGGGGAAGAATATTCTGGTATTTCATGCGACATAAACATTTTGATATTTAGGTGCAAAGGGCTTTGGGGTACAGTTTATTAGCACAATGTTCTTCTGCGCTGAAGCAGCATAAACCATTCATATTTCCCAATAAAATACTTGCAAGCAACATAAAGATATGAATAATATTTGCAAACATTATAAAGATTGCAGAGGACATTCCCTGCTGCTGTGTCCCATTACGTAAAAGGAATGCACCCAGTATGATGCCAATATATGACATTAGTCATAAATATCACATCCAGACCTGCAATTTGCTGTCAGATACACAGCAATTCTCTGCTTAACTTTGACCCTTCACACATCTATCTCCACCCAGCAGTGTTCCCTCATAGGCAGCAAGTGAAAATTGTTGGAAACTCGTTTTGAGCGCAGTTAATTAAAAGGAAGACTGTGCAAATGCGCGCTAATCTGATCCGACTAATGGAAGAGTGCATAAAATTGCTAATTAGAATTTCATTAAAAAAAAAAAAAAAAGGTGCTGCTTTATCAGGCTGTGAATATCACAACCTTTAAGAATCCTTTCAGGGAAAAGCTTAATTCCTTTTCAAACAGAAATATTCTTTTTAAGATATTTGCAGTCTGCTCAGAAGGAGCCAGTAGCAGAGACTGGTATGGGAAATGTTTCAGACTTTTAATATCCGAATTAAAAAAAGAAAGAAGAAAAATAAAGACAGACGCTAGGTGAGTTTTTTTTTTTTTCATCTCCTGCAAGATGAAAGATCTGTTTGAAAGTATCTTATGGTACAAATGAAGCAATCTGCCACAAAAATAGAAAAAGGATTTTTTTTTTTTTTTTTTTTTAAAGTGTGCGGCGGCTTATTTTGTATATTTTTCAGTTGTTGGTTAATGGCTTCTCTCCTTAGATTTCTTCTTGTTACCTGAATTTCATTACGACCCAAAGCCATTCTTTCACATTGCAGCTCAGGTTGTCATAACACCCCCCTCTCCCCCTCTCCCCGCCCCAAAGAATGCTGCCACACAGTCCTAACACAAAAGAGATTTGGTACAGATTGTAAAAACTCTCCCAAGCATTCAGTTGCTATGGAGACAATGTTAAAAAAAACTATGCTTATACTTATTTGATTTTTTTTTTAAAGGTGCAAATTATGTGTATGTGCAGCAGGAGTGACCATCTCCAGTCCTCAAGGGCTATCAACAGGCCAGGTATTAGGGATATTCATGCTTCAGCACAAGTGGCTCAATCGGTGTCTCAGGCAATGACTGAGCCACTGATTGAGCCAACTCTGCTGAATCAGGGATATCCTGAAAACCTGACCTTTGTGTGGCCCTTGAGGACTGGAGTTGGCCCCCCCTGATGTACAGTATCCCTTTGAAAATGCAACTTTGGTCCTAGGCGAGACTTTAACCTTTCAGTTGGCAAAGAGGTCAGCTGCTCATTGGAGGTAAATAATAAAGCAAAAGGAAAAGACATTGGTATCCAGGGAATCAGCAACCTAAACCAAGACAGCCCACAAAATATCCAGTTTTAATGAAGAGCATCTATAATTCATCTGACCACGTCCTCAGTAATTCAGAAAACAAACATATCACCATTGTTAAGAATGCAAGATCAGCCCGGAACTTAATCAGGGCCAATCAGAAGAGAGAGCAGTATTCAGCTAACCCTACATGCTGAAGGGGACACGAGAAGCAGTAAAGAGTTAAAGCGGAAATCCCAGACACTTTAAAAAATCTTTACATGTTATACATGTTTGAAGCAGGGGGTCTCCGGAGCTGAACCCCGTTAATTTCAGCTCCGGGGACCCTTGCTTCCGGAGATACAGACTTTTGTAGTAAGTGCCGGTTGCCGCTCTGCTCGGCTAGTCGGATCACGTAACGGCGTTTTCTCAAAGAGCCAATAGGAAGCCGTGACATCACCCGAGGCAGCTTTCTATTGGCCCATGTGACACGAGAGCTTTAAACTTTAAAGCCCAGCTAGCTCAGCCAAAGCGGCTACCGGCAACCCCTACTGAGGTCATTATCTCTGGAAGCAGGGGGTCCGCAGAGATGAAATGAGTTGTGTTCAGCTCCGGAGACCCCTAGCTTCAATCTGGTGTTAAAATAAATAAATAAAATGTTTTTAAAAAGCGCTGGGATTGTTCCTTTAATTCCAGAAGTGCAGAGCATGCTGGGAGGATGGAAACCTTGATTGGTTTTCCCTGGCGCTTGTGGCCAAGAGCCCTTTTTCCTACCCGTAAACAATTAATAATGACGGGAGAAGTACTTTAAAATCCTAGAAATGACAAACTCTTTTGACGACACGCTGGTGTTCCATTGTGTGTTTTATTATCATGATGATAATGATTATTATTATTATTATTCATTTTTATGTTTCCAATTGGGCTACAAAGTCAATTACGTGCCCGTTACAGCTCTAAACAATGGTTTAAATACCTTGCAGAAGCTTTGGTCAGAAAGAAATCCTACGTGCACCTTATTCACGCTGCATACATAATCCGCAGAAACATATAATAACAGCCTTTAGTAGAACAATAGCCAACAGAGTCCTAGCTATTAGCGACAGCCTGAAGGATAAAACATATTTTCATTACTGGTGGAAAATTTGGCACAGAAAATTTCTATTTAAACATGAGCCGTCAATGTTATGACCGCTTAGACACAATAAAATTCTCTAGGTTTGGGAGTACAAGTAGCTCATTGGATACATAGAAAGCCTGTTAACAGCGGGGGAACGACAGGCCCTAAATGTTAACCCTTTGAGCTCTGAACCAGTAATGTTAGGACCCCATTTCATATGCCGTGAGGCTGGTTCTCCTAGTCAGGGAGCCCCATTTATTTGACTGAAGCTGAAAACGTCCACAGGAATCTCAGGACCCGCTAACTGCTAACATACTCTTGGTATTCGGAACAAAGCTTTATCCTGGATCTCATCCTACCTCTCCCATCGTACTTTCAGTGTCTCTTCTGCTAACACCTCCTCCTCCTCTATTGATCTCTCTGTGGGGGTACCCCAGGGCTCTGTCCTGTGACCTCTTCTCTTTTCTCTTTATACACTCTCTCTAGGTGACCTAATAACATCTTTTGGGTTTAATTATCACCTCTATGCTGACGACACACAAATATACCTTTCAACACCCGACCTTACACCTGCTGTACAAACCAAAGTTTCTGAATGTCTCTCTGCTATATCATGCTGGATGGCCCTCCGCCGCCTTAAACTCAACATGGCTAAAACAGAGCTCCTCATACTTCCTCCCAAACCTGGCCCTACTACCTCCTTCCACATTACTGTTGGAACTACGATCATTCACCCAGTAGCCCAAGCACGCTGCCTTGGGGTCACACTCGACTCCTCTCTCACATTCGCCCCTCACATTCAAAACATTTCTAAAACCTGTCGCTTTTTCCTCCGCAATATAACTAAGATACGCCCTTTCCTCTGTTGCTCGACTGCTAAAACTCTGACTCAGGCCCTCATTCTCTCCCGTCTTGATTACTGTAACCTCCTGCTGTCCGGCCTTCCTGCCTCTCACCTGTCTCCCCCTACAATCTATCCTAAACGCTGCTGCCAGAATCACTCTACTCTTTCCTAGATCTGTCTCAGCATCTCCCCTCATGAAATCCCTCTCCTGGCTTCCGATCAAATCCCGCATCTCACACTCCATTCTTCTCCTCACTTTTAAAGCTTTACACTCTTCTGCCCCTCCTTACATCTCAGCCCTAATTTCTCGCTATGCACCATCCCGACTCTTGCGTTCTTCTCAAGGATGTCTTCTCTCTACCCCTTTGTATCTAAAGCCCTCTCCCGCCTTAAACCTTTTTCACTGACTGCCCCTCACCTCTGGAATGACCTTCCCCTCAGTACCCGACTAGCACCCTCTCTATCCACCTTTAAGACCCCTTTAAGACCCACATAGCATACGAATAACACTGTGGCTATTCTGAACACATGATACATAAAGCTTGGCCCCCTGCAGACGCACTTACCAGAACTCCCTCCTACTGTCTCTGTACGTTCTCCTTACCTACCAATTAGACTGTAAGCTCCTCGGGGCAGGGACTCCTCTTCCGAAATGTTACTTTTATGTCTAAAGCACTTATTCCCGTGATCTGTTATTTATATTATCTGTTATTTATTTGATTACCACATGTATTACTACTGTGAAGCGCTATGTACATTAATGGCACTATATAAATAAAGACATACAATACAATACAACTGCTGATTGAGCCACCTGTGCTGAAGCAGGGACTGATTGAGCCACCTTTGCTGAAGCAGGGATATCCTGAAAAACCTGACCTGTAGGGAGGTCTTGAGGACTGGAGTTGAGAACCCATGGGGTAATAAATAGCTACACAGTACATGCAGTCAGTTAGGTATTATTCTAAGCCATGCATTAGAGGATGAAGGGATAACTGCAGACCCATCTCCTCTGCAGGACTACAGAAGACATCACAACTTTCCACTCATCCCACCAGTAGAGTTGAGTAACAGCTGCCACGTCCCAACCTCTAGATCAGTGGATTCTATAAGAAAAGAAACGGCAACATGTTCTGAAGGGCTGCACAAGATAAAACAATGGAAACATGCCGAGAGCTGCCTTAAAGAGAATTGTAATCTGGATGAGGTAGATTTGTGTTGTACTGCAACATGGTATGTGTTCTGTATGTACCTGTTAGAAATAAAATAAACAATACCAGTCACTGCACATGGAAGAAAAATACAGATTAATGGATCCATTACCCTCACAAGCTTATAACATAATATCATAAGCATAGCCCATGGGGCGATGAAATGACTAGCCCTGATAATACAGAATTGCTATTGGTTGGAATATCCTGGACTATAGACCTGTGGTATAGCTATGGCTTGCATAGCACCTTACCATTGGAAGAAAAGATCTTCCATGCCTGCATCTGAAGCCTCTCAGGACCCGTAGACTACGGCCTGAAATGATATGGTGCTAGAAAACAAGTTGTATTTGATATGATTGAGAAGTTGTGGCGATCACCTAGTAACCTCTCAATCATTGGAAGGATCCCTCACTTATTGGAAGGTGATCTCCCTCATTTCTGGAATCAGTTGGTCCATGTGTCTCCTCATTTCAAATCTGAACTGCTCCATTAAAATGTAAATAAATGTCTAGATCTCTTTTGTCATAAGACCTTCCGAGCTATTAGAGCAGGAGCGGCCAACCCCAGTTCTCAAGGGCCACCAACAAGGCCAGGTTTTAAGGATATCCCTGATCCAGCACAGGTGGCTCAATCAGTGGCTCAGTCGAAGACTGAGCTACCGATTGGGCTACCTGTGCTGAAGCAGGGATATCCTTTACATCTGACTTGTTGGTGACCTTTGAGGACTGGAGTTGGCCACCCCTGTATTAGAAGGTTCCATACATTATTTACTTGTAGACAAATTTACTACATATATTGAGTAATGCTTGGATTGATCACTTCACTGGAGACAAGTTAATTGCTACAATGGACCCCATACAGTACTCGGCATTGCATTACACAAAGTCCCGCGGCAACGAGAAGGTTAATAGGCATGATTGACTTTGTGCTTTAATCTGCAGTGCATTAAAAACCCGCAAGCAGTCAAAATGTTAATAGATGCTATTGAGAATGATTTGCTCTGCAGTGCATTATAAGCCCTCTAGCCAAGAAAAGTTTAATAGGTATCATTGACGTTTGTAGAAAACCAGCATCTGTTTGCTTTTCATCTGCTTAGCTTGTCAGAAAACATTAATAAAGACAATATTCAGTGTAAGTGGATTCTGCAGAGGCAAAGACACTTAAATTGAGAAACTCATGTTGTAAAATGGCCTATCTGTACCCAGTCCTAATTATGCTCAGGCAGTGCATGAAAAATATTTGCTAGCACCCAACTTCTCCTCAATCCTTTATTGTTTGGGGTGCACGGATTGCGATTTTGCAGCTCAGATCTGCATGCCTGGGCTTCATGTCTGATCTGTGCTCAGGTTGGAAAGGGAGTGATTTGAGAACAGGAGTGCTTGCTGCATTTCCTCTGTTTAAAGCCGTGCCTCACTTGCCACTATATTACATTGGGGAAGGGAAAGGAAAGGAAAGGAAAAGAGAGAGAGAGGGAGAGAGGCAGAGAGAGGCAGAGAGAGGCAGAGAGAGGGAGAGAGAGGGAGAGAGGGAGAGAGGGAGAGAGAGGAGGATGAGAGGAGGAACCCCGAGAGAGAGAGAGAGAGAGAGAGAGAGAGAGAGAGAGAGAGAGAGAGATACACACAAAGATAAAATATTTATTTATATATTTATATATATATAAATCTGCCGGGTACCAGGTACTCGGTACATTACTACTATAGATATATTATTTATAATTACATACACAGCTCTACGCATTTCGTCACACTGCAGCGACTTCATCAGGAGAGAGTAGAGCTGTGATGTCATCGCGTTTGTGTTGGTGTATTTGGAGTCCCTGGCTTCCCTGCGCTCTGGCTGGTGGTAATTTCAAGTGTTAGCAATCATTGTATGAGGGAGCAAAGGACGTGCAGGCATTGGATGCTTTTATATCTTGCTGCCAATTCATGGTCAACCTGGGCTGTTTACATCCACTCTGCAAACCTGGGACTCACCCTACCACCGCAGATGACCACAATAGAGATTTCTCTCCCACGAATGGTTCTGTTTGAAATCCTGTAAGTGCACATTCTTATGGGTTGCTGATTTTTTAAATAAATGTACCTTATTTTTTACTGTTACGTGCTATGGAGCTTGCGCTTTTGTTTGTTTTTTGTTCATAGATTCCAAAAGTGGTTGGCTATACCACTCCCCTTAAAGCTGCAAAGACGCTCCCTGGATCTTCTATTGGGACTATATTTCTCTCTGGATTTTTTGTTTGAGTGGAACATTCAATTTGGATTTTCCTTTTTTTCACTATCACGTTATGGTTTGTAGATATTATTAGGTTAAATTGTGGTAATTTTAATTTATTTTAATATTTTAAATATGTTATTATAATTTATCATTTATTAGGGTTATTTCACATCCTCTTTAGCGCTACTTAATTTTTGTGTTGTCTTTGATATATATATATATATATATATATATATATATATATATATATATTGACATAGAGAGTCATATTTAGAAGAGTCCTTATTAACTAATATAACACCCAAAATATTCCTCTATAAAACACGTGTAGAGATACCTGTGAGCACACTTGAGATGCCTGTAGCACACCTGAGATGCCTGTGAGCACACCTGAGATACCTGTGACCACACCTGAGATACCTGTGAGCACACTTGAGATACCTGTGAGCACACCTGAGATACCTGTGAGCACACCTGAGATACCTGTGAGCACACCTGAGATACCTGTGAGCACACTTGAGATACCTGTGAGCACACCTGAGATACCTGTGAGCACATCTGAGATGCCGTTGAGCACACCTGAGATACCTGGGAAATATGGTAATTGAAATCATATTGAACTAGGCACATTTTAATATGTAAAGCATATGATTTCAATTAACATAGTTCCCAGGTACCTCAGGTGTGTTCACAGGTATCTCTCTATGTAGTGACTTTGTCAATGTTGACCAAACATTTTAGGTTAAAAAGTTCCAAATAACCTTTTCTCATTTTCACACTTTTTCTGAAAGTTTAAGCAAAACACCATTGCAAAGGGAATTTGGGCAAGTGCCCACATCTCTATTCAGCAAGATCCCAATGTGGTGTGAAAATAAGTGTGAATAACGCTCGTGCAAACAATATACAGTGATTACAATATAAAACCTGTGATACAGAGTATGGTGAAGGTAGTCCTTGAGCTGCCTGAAAGGTTGATCTGGTATCTCCCAACCAGATATGAAGTCTGCGTGGATAAACCTCCTATGGCGCTGAGGAAAGAATGGACGTAGATTCTTGTGCAAAAGTTCTTTTCTTAAGCTGAAAACCTCAGAAAAGGAAGACAAAAAAGGCAAAAAACACTGCAATAGTGTATTACCCAGGGACATACTATAGTGTATATAAAGAGAGCATTTATTTAATAAAACAATTAGTAAAACAATGGATATGGAACAATTAATAAAACAGTTGATCAATCAGATTTAGAAGTGTAAAACTTCCAAGCGCTTGTGCTTAAGGAAGATATGCTGCTCCGCCGTGGTAAAATTGAAATCCTACTCACCGGACATGAGTAGGACATGTGCAAGGGTTTGGGGTCTTTATCTTCAGAAGACACCGCTCGCCGTGGGGTGCGTCCGTCTGTTGATGCGGGGGGACCGCCTGCAATACTCGTGGACTCCTTGCCGACAGAGTTCGCTCGATCGTCTCCTCCGATGACGTCACCGCCTGGATAACACTGCTACGGTGTCCCTGAATGGCCAAAAACCTTTCCAACGCGTTTCGAAACTCCTATTGATGGGTTTTTGACGACGAAGCCCATCAATAGGAGTTTCGAAACGCGTTGGAAAGGTTTTTGGCCATTCAGGGACACCGTAGCAGTGTTATCCAGGCGGTGACGTCATCGGAGGAGACGATCGAGCGAACTCTGTCGGCAAGGAGTCCACGAGTATTGCAGGCGGTCCCCCCGCATCAACAGACGGACGCACCCCACGGCAAGATCCCAATGTAATGAATAACCCACTCAAAGCCTGAGACTGGGAGACCAAAGAATGAGCACACTGAGCCAGAGGAGGAAGAGGTTATTCCTGGGCCTTCATGGAAGAAACCTAAAGAGAGTCCAAAAAGGATAGCCATGAGTTCTGACATTTCTGACACTCTCAGGCAGTTTCCATCATCTTTTGCAGAAGGACAAACCGTCCACCTTACTGTTTCTACCCTAGTGAAGTGGTCTACCCTAACCCAAACCAGAAATGCCAGGCTTTGTCATGCAAAAATCAGCAGAGGTAGGAAAACAGACCACCACTTGCAGCAAAGTCCTCCTCTAGCAGACCAACCCATGTCATCAAGGGAGAGTCCATCAACTACTGGCATTAGTAGATACGTGTCTTCATCTTAATCTCCAACTCCAAAATGTCAACAACAACCAAAAGCACTCCCTATGTCTTCTCTTGGATGCCTGGGTGCTGCTATTGCTAAACCTTCACAGATATGGAAGAGAAACTCCCAGTCTTCTTCCCAACTTAACTCCTCTATTGGTCACAAACAATTACCTGCCAAACAGTCTTTTGAAATAGGAATGAAGAATGAATCCAGACACCCTGTTGCACAGTAAATCACTAGAGCCGTGGCTGCTATTTTAGCATTGGATTTGTGTCCTATATCTGCTGCTAATTCAATAGGATTCCACAGGTTAGTGGGGGTTTGTGTCCATTATACCAAATTCTATCTAGACATCATTTTTCTAGAAAATCCAATCCAGCTCTCTTCACGGAGCGACAGGGCAAAGTCGCCAAGACCATGAAAAATTCCATTGTGCCAACTATCCACTTAATTATGGATATGTGGACAAGGAATACAGGTCTAAGGAGTAGACTATATGACAGTACTGGCCCACTGGGTGTCATTCTCTTTATTATCTTCAGCAACGGTATCTCCATCATCATCATCCTCTCTGTCGTGGGGTTGAAAGAGGTCATTCCCAGGCAAGCTGCTTTAGGTAAAGCTGGCGTCACTAAGAAACATACTGGTGTAAAAATGTAATTGCAAAATGGCCAACTCTCCCCAGGCTTCATCTTTTCAGATAATAGAGCAAACATTATCTGTGAAGCCTGTGCTCATTCCTTGTTTTGCGCACACTAGCAACTTGATTCTCTGAAAGATTGTCTATACAGGAGATGCTGGCTGTCGCACGTAAGTCTGTGGACATTTTCTGGTAACCGCATGCAGACAACTGCTACAGCTGCAACAACAGTATAATGTCCCCATCTGATGCAAGAGGTTGTAATAAGGTGGAATTCCACCCATCCTATGCTCCAGCAACTCCAGAACCAGCATCAAGTGTTCACCAGCTACACCACATCCCATGAGAAAGAGAAAGGAGATACTTTTCTTACCCCAGTCCTCTGGAAAATCATTGCACCTTTTTGTGAACTACTTTAACCATTTGAAATAGCAACAGTGGAAATGAATTTAAACAGTGCGAGTCTGAGTCAGGTCTTACCCCTCAATTAAAATTTTGGGAAGGGGAATATGCAAAGAACCCAGTTCTAGTTCTAGATACCCTGGTATTGTTCATAACTTTTTTTCTGTGCATTAAGAGAATTCAAGAGTTTCTGCCCTATGGAAATCGGAAACAGTACTTTTTGGCAACCATGATTGACCATCAGTTTAAGCCAAACTTGCCAGCTTTCCTCCAACCAGGCAGAGATGTAAACGACTGCAAAGAAGTCCTGGTTGCTATCGCGTTAGCGCCAATGTAACATCATGTACCTCAATGTCCATCAGGTTCTCCTTCTGAAACAGCTTTGTCTCCTGCTGTTAGTAGTAGTACTTTCAATAGGAGTATCGGTGCCAAATAACAAGCAAGAAAGAAACTGGAATGATGTAAGAGATACAGAAGAAGATATCTGGACATGAACAAAGTTCCTGCTGCAAACACTAACACATATTCACTTTCCTAAGGAGCAATCCATGCAATATCCTACATGTGTGTTTGTTAAAATAAATCAATTTTGTAGTATTAGATGTGACCAGGTTACCCCTCGGGTCCCTGCTGGCTCCGCTTACCTTTGTTGCGGCCGGGGAGCGTACGGTGCTACCGGTAGGCTGCAGGAGCAAGGCAGAGGGAATGGAGCATCAACCAACTCCAAGGCAGGGGAATGGAGCATCAACCGCTCCCGGCGGTTCCCCTATGCAGGGCGCCACCATCTTGGAAGTGCGGGCGCATGCGCAAGATGGTGCGCAAGCGGCAGCCATGTTAAGAATAGCTCCGCAGGGGAACTACAGCCCCAAGAAGGCCATACGGCTCCAGGATCAGGTAACACATAGACAGCCAATCGTGCGGCTGGATCCTCCTGCTTCCACATAGATACATTTGACGTGCTGGGGAGACCACAGCAGTCGGAGCTGAGACAAGAAGAGGGTAGGGTGTCTGTTACTAGGCCAGAGACCCCCTTAGGCCCCAGATAGGCCCCGACTCCCCTTGAGCTTGTGGTTGCTGCAGGGACAGGCCCAGTAGATAAGGACACTGCCCCTGTAGCATAAGCATGAGGGACACAGCCAGGACGCGACTGCAACCTGGCATCAGGTGGTCTGGGACCAGATCACCACGCATATTGCCTGATGAAGTATATTCACTATACGAAACGCGTCGCGAGTGAACTCTGTAACTAGCCTCCCTATTCCAACCCTCGGGGGCTAGCCTACACTGTAGTGTACTTATTCCTGTCACGATCCTTCATCCTAACCGGCATCCACAGGCGTCTACCGGGGGGCCCTTTTCCCACACATGCGCACACGCTCTGCATACACGCGGAGGCAGAATTTGCAGCAAGTGCCACGGAGTGAGCCCCAGCGCGTGGGACCACCACATGAAGCGGAACTGTAACTGCCCCCGTTTGACTCACTATGTTGCCGATCTGATGAACATCTCGTTGACTTGGACATTTACTTATCGTTACTTACATGTAAGTTATTTTATTGCCTTGTTGTTTAATACATTTTACAATCATCCTTACCTTGGTGCGCTCCTGTGCTTCTTTTCTTGATCTTTTGATTTCTATAGCAGGATTTAGCCCACCTGTGCTGAAGCAGGGATATCCATAAAACATGGCCTGTTGGTGGCTTTTGAGGACTGCAGTTGACTGCCCCTGGGTTAACGTACCCGATCTGGCGTTCATTCTCATTGACTTGAGTGGGAGTTAAAACCGATTTGATATGTTAACTCGTAACAGACCTTAATGAATCTAAATCTGTGAATGAGGCCTTCGGATATTGGGGTTTATTGATCTCATGAACCGCAAGGGTGTCAATTCCAGGTATTCGGTGGTTAATACCTTTCTAGCTCTATTATATTCCCTATTTGAAAATGGCTTTTCATCTCCCGTAAATGATGAAGACAGCAAAGCATTGTGATACATTAGCAAAAAGATAATGCAGTCTAAATAAACATAATAAGCTTCCCTATATGTCTCCAGACCAAACCTTATCTATAAATACACTAATGAGACTAAGTCATCCAATTACTCCTTTCTTAGAGGAACCCTTTTATTAATGATATGGCAGTCAGGGAAAAAACATTAATTATTACACTCAGTGGGATCTTTTACTTTCGGTCTAGCCTGGACAGGACCAATTAATACAACAATTATTAACGAGATCTGAAGCAAGTTCAGCACCCTAAACTCGTATCTGCTGATTGGGTGGGGATTGGGGGACAGATCTGGCTGGGTGAATCACACTGTTACACGACCAGTTCCAACTGCAATAACTGCAGGCTACAGCATGAAATGGAAAAGAAGAGTGAAACATACACTCTTACTACAAAGGGAACTCTAAGCATAGAGCCAGCCCTCTGTAAAGGTATTTAGGTTTAGAAAGGTCTGCAATGGCACTGATTAAACAGAATTGTACAATTAAGCAAGATATCCAAATATATCATCTCATCCTAGAGACTATTTAACACAGAACTCATGTTGATGGGTGTAAAGGACCAAGGGGCTCATGTGACCCATTGCAGAAAACTCTAGTCCACTAGAATTTGGGTGCCAATCGCATTATAAATCGGCCACTTCACCGTTTATTGAATAAGCCCCCAAAACATCTGTGATAGGCAATGTCATTAGATGTGGCTGTTGTAACTCACACAAGTTTTAAGCACTGGGCATATCCAATGATATCATCACTATTAATTGGATTATTTGCAAGGAAGCTGCTGACAGCAGTGCTTAGTTTAGGGAAAACATACCAATGGGAAATAATAAATTATCCCCAGAACAGGGGCCTCCAGGATTCATGACTGGTTTAGTCATGCTCCAGGCTGAGGGAGTAGCTTAGTGTTAAGAACATTGACCTTAAAAGCAGGTGAACCTGGTTCGAACTCCAGTGTCTGCTCTCCTTGTGAGTGACCTTGGGAATGCTACTTTATCTCCCTGTGCCTCAGGCACACAATTAGAATGTAATATCTTTGGTCAGCGACTCATTGTGCCTGCAAAAATGCTATGTACAGCCCTGCATTTGCAATACAATGTCATGTGCAAAAAAATAATTATCGTCAGTAACCCCTTTCCTAATAAAACACAAAAAGAAGGCGCTTTTTACCATTTTTATTCCTGACCTATTTGCTTTTAAATTGGACTCGTTAAAACTTTTCAGACACCGTTCCGTCCAATCTAATTTTTAAATCAAAAATGTCGTCTGAAAATTGCGTTTTCTATGAAAACTCAGAAATTGTGAAACTACAGCTCAAGATCTTTAAATCTGGACCCAAATAAGATTTTAAGATGTACATGGAGATTGAATCCGTAAAATGCTTTCCTCTTTTACCTTCTGAGGCTTCTTTGCCCTTTCACTTCTTGGGAGACCAGCAGGAATGAAAGGAGTTTAAGGTAATCGGAGTGAGTCTCAATACATATTGTACAGGGGGCCAATCACCCACCCCCACCCCCACCCCACACACCTCCTTAATTGTGGTACTACTGGACTCTTTTAGGGGTCATTTAGTCTACCTGTACTGGCATTCTCACAGAGAGGTGAATAACAACACACTTATCAACACAAAAACTGAAGCAGGTGTGTAATAATCATGTAGATGTTTATGTTTTTAATGCAAGATTTCATGAATTTCATTTGAGGCACATGCAAGGTTGTGTTACCTTAGCCATCCAAATTTGTGTTGACAAAAAACTACTTTCTTCAAAGTACCAGAATGGCAAGTTTGATGCAGAAATCGGCCTAAACTGCACCCTTTGAACAGAGGGAAACAATTCCATTCCGGGCTGCTATTAAATCTACAGTATTTGCTGAAGTTTTGGGGTTAAGTTTCCTACACATGCAATTATTCCCTACTACTTTATGAGTGAGTGAAAAAAAGCCATTTACCAATAAGTAAACCAGAAAGCTGTAACCATATCAGCCTAATCACGCATACCCATTACATAGGCAGGATAGAGAAACAAAAAAGAGCTTATTAGAGCAGAACTTAGATATGTAAACAAAAGACACAAAGTGAAAGTAGATTAAAAAAAACTTCAGATTGATAACAAGATGACTTAGACTCTTATTTCCTTCCAGGGCACTTTCATTAACAGAATTGAGCTAATTACATCTCCATTTAAAAAAAAAAAGGCACAGAACAATTTGTAAGGAATAAAGCCTTAATTTTAATTTTGAATCCTAAATTGACTATTGTGAAAGAGAATTATTATAGGTCTTTTACTGTTTACATTTAAGGGGAGAAGAAGAAAATGAGACAGGGAACACCCGAAGGGTTAAAGTTATGGACCTTTTTTTTCATTTACACATGTTGCTGTGAAAGCTTTATCATTAATTTAGGTAGAAATAACTTCGATGAATGTGAAATTAACTACTTTGCCAATTAAGCATATGGAAGGGACACCCCCCTACCCCCACCCCCACCCCTACCCCGACTGCACGTTCTGCTATTGGTTGGTTATTCCAATGTCTCTTATTCCTAAAATGCCAAAACCCAACTCTGCTGCTTTGCCTTTTTCAGATAATTATTTAAGCAATTAGACCTGGCAAGGAGGGTATTTCCTGGCTATTAATGACCAGCTGAATCACGTGGGGAGAGGCAACACTTTGATTTACTAATGAGCATTACCGGTCTAGTGCCAGGGTCATTTTTCCAATTAAAGATATATATTTTATTTTTATTTTTTTAATGAAAATTAGGAAATACAATTATTAACATACAAAAAACGAATTCATAGATAACCACTTTAACACAAAAGAACCACCTGGCATTAATCTTTCCCCTCAGTGAAAGACCTTGGAAAGGTGTTCTTGTAAACGGGATATTCACAACATAAGAAGTGTACGTTAATCAGTAGAGAATAGAAGCATGATGTCATTGATACATTGACTAATTGCAATAAGGAAGCAAAACCACCGTTCAGGATATACAGAATGAAACAGTTTGTACAAGGCAGAATGCTCTTGTAAAGGATGTTAATTCGATAACATTGTATATAGGGCTTTAAGGCAGAAAATCACGGCCCGATTGAATTTTTTTTCATTACAGGATAGAACCAGGGCAGAGCTGGTCCAGGGACTCTCTGCTTCCGAGATACGTACCTCCGTAGGGGTGGCGGTATCTGCATTCAGGGAACTTGTGTGCCAAACGAAATTGCGTCGTTTAAATGTCCTGCGTCACATGGGCCAATATGAAGCCATGACGCCATGCCCGCGTGACCTGGAGATTTAAACTGTGCACAGATACCAGCACCCCCTAGGTATGTCTGGAAGCCGGGGGTCCCAAGAGCTGAAATAAACACAGATCAGCTCCGGAGTGGTGCGCTGAGAGAAGACCAACACCTCAACCACACCGAAAGAAGTCTCAGGGCGACCTCTACACGCTTTAAAGGATTTATACTCACCTACTATATGTCTCCTTTCCGTATGTGCTGAGGATCTCTCCCTTAGTATGGAATAAGTGACGTCATCCACTGCAGAGATGGGTTTTGACCTATTTAATATACCCCAGTTTTTTTGCGAACGGATTGACCACATTGGATAACTTTTACTGTAAATCTCCCTTCACTTTTGGTTCTGTAAAAAAAAGATTACAATATTTAACCCGGGTGTCTGCTTGTGCCGAAGCAAGACATTTTCAGCTCTGGTGACCCCACGGTACCAGAGATACTTATATTTTACAGTGCCAGTCTTTCCCCCCATCTGAGAAAACAAAATGTCCACCAAAGCACTGGCCAGTAGGAAGCCTCAATGGATGGCGTAGTAGCTTCTTACTGGATGATGGCAGGTACCATCTTTAAGAAACAAGGAAGCAAACCAGCACTGAAAACTGTAAGTGTCTGAAGAACCAAGGGGTCCTTGGAGTTTAATATGGCACAGTTTACTTCAGGGAACACCTGCATCAAACACTGTACAATAATAAATATTTACATTTGGTAGGATAGTTGCGCTGTAATATTTGTTGTGTGGCCTTGTAGTACAAAATTAAACAAAAGAAATATCTTAAAGCTGCTGACCAAGCAATATCCTGCCTGTGTGTTTTTTTTTTTTAAATAAATCAGTTCTGTACTATGAGAACATACTTGTTGCATTTAAAAAAGAAAAACTATGCTGCACATCAAAGTGAAAAAACTAATGCATACAGTTTACCGGTGCTGCTGGTTCAAGGAGTACCTGCCAGGATTATTCCAAGGTAATGGAATAGGCAATTGCCTAGTCACTTGAGAAAGACCTATCTAGGTCGAAACGTTGTGTGGCACTAATAAATATTCTTGATATCAAATCCGTAGAGCGTTGGATCACCCTTTTTTCCTGATTATAATGTAACAAGCATTTTTTTGTTTCTATAGCAACCATTTACAAAGTCGTATCACTTCCTCTTCTGAAACAGGCTCTGGCACACCCCTTTTTGAGCTCTGCCCTCTCTCTAGCAGTGCACCAATTGGCTCTAGTGACTGCCTGGTCACATGGTCTTCCCCAAAGAACTCTGCATCTTTGCCCTCTTCTTCAGTACTGACAGCCATTTAGTGAACCACTGAGCCAAATCTTCGCCGATCGATCACAGGAGAATGGATCGATCGGCAACTTAGCTAATTACTTATCATTGTATGGATTGTATTGATGCACATATTAAAGGGGAAAATTAAAAATATTTTTTAAAAACGGCAGCTTGGATTGCTGTTTTAAAGCTAAAGGGCTTTAATACTTTAAAATGGATAGTATATCTATCCTAAATAACTATATGCCCAGGTGTAGTGGGGGCGACACTACGCAATCAACTGTAAATGGGCATTTAGAACATGCATCAATGTATAAAAACACTTTTCTCCAATTTCACCATGTTTGTTTATCTAATGTGAAAGAAACCTAAAACAAACGTCCTTTTCCAGCTCACCGTCACCAATTGGTCATTTTCAACATCACCCACAGATTCATCAAACTCCATTACGGGTAACAACCCCAAGGAGGCGTTAACACCCATTGACTTGATTTCGGGTGCGTTCATTTAACCCATCACAGAGCTTGATTTAAACCCCCTATTATAATAATTGCTCATGGCGCTGGCACTTGTGTCGGTAATCGGACATAGTGTCGCGGTCACCTCGCCGCTGGACACTCCACCGCGCCCGTTTCACCAATAAGGTAACTTAACGTAAGGGGTTTTAGGGGTTAGGGTAGGGGATGAAGGATAGGGGTTTTAGGTTATGGTTAAGGCTTTTAGGGTATGGGATTAGGGTAAGGGGTTTAGGATAAGGGATTTAGTGTAAGGGGTTTAGGGTAAGGAGTTTAGTGTAAGGGGTTTAGGGTATGGGGTAGTAGGGTATGGGGTAGTAGGGTATGGGATAGTAGGGTAAGGGGTAGTAGGATATGGGGTAGTAGGGTATGGGGTAGTGTTAGCATTAAGGGTTAAGACTAGGATTTTTTTAGGGTAAGGTTAGGGGCTTACTTTAGCGGCGAAACGGCCGGTGGAGAGATGTCCCAGCAGCAAAGTGAGTGGCAGCTAAATGCTGGCAGCAACTTGGTCGCGGCAAACTGTCCGGGACCAAATGTCCTAGACCGCTTGTGTCTTATATAATAGGCTGGGCTCATTAGCAAATAGTGGTAAAATGGCAATATAAATAGAATAGTATAATAAATAAATCGAATAGCAATAAAAATAAACAGTATAATAAAAATGATATGGGTAAATGTGACCATAAATTCCCTGATCGTTTGACATTTCAGGAACCAGTTTCTAATTCAATATTTACAGACAAAAATGTAGCTCGGAGAATCAGATATCACGTTTATAGTGAGAAAACAAAGGAAAGAAGAATTCTACTGTCAGGAGTGGGCAACTCCAGTCCTCAAGGGCCACCAACAGATCAGGTTGTAAGGATATCCCTGCTTCAGCACAGGTGGCTTTTATTAAGTTGAGCCGCCTGTGCTGAAGCAAGGATATCCCTAATACTTGCCTGTTGGTGGTCTTTGAGGACTTGCGTTGGCCACCCCTGTACTAAGTGATACTGTAATCATTATAGTGATTGAGTAAAGAAACCCAGCTGTGGGGCTTGGTTCAGTATTCCGTCCAACAATGTTTAAACTCTCAGTGTTGTCATTTTGGGATGCACAATAAAGGAACAACGTTAATGGCCCCATTAATTAAACCAGCAGTGTATTACGCGGTAATGCAATTGAAGTGTAATGTTATTAAGGAAAGCAATGGCTAGTGTGGTCAGGTGTTTCCCCATTTACGTAAAGAAATACACACTCACCAGCCCATCTAGGGGTGGTTATTTTATCCTTATTGACTTTTCAGTCTGGCCAATTGTTCCAACTCTGTGTTATGAAACTGGATGTAGGCTGCGTCCAGCCCAAATTATAGAATGCCTCTGATGCCGCAAGGTAAAGCCACAAAACAAGCATACGTAAATTGATATGAATGGATTACAAGATGGTATAGCCAAAGTACACAATTTTTCATTAAACCCTCCCTGCACTAACAAAGCAGTGTCAGGAAAGAACAGCAGCCCAAGGGGAACTAGACTAAGTAGGCTCAGTTCTCTAGCAGTCCAAATGACTATGTTCCTGTGTGTAAGTGAGCATTCTTCATTGGGCTGGAACTCAGTAAACCATATCACAGGGGTTAAATGGACATGTGCCTGTGACGTAGCTGATTACCTGCCCAGAAGTCTGGCCCAAGTGAAAGGTTCATCTGTGATTCATGAGGCTCATTACAGCATGTTTCATCAGCTGGGGTGACCATAAAGAAACGCTGGGAGCAAAGCGGATGCAGGGAAATTAATATGGCTGTTTGTTGAGGCTTTGTAAAATGCATCTTTGGAACCGTTTGTGTGACTGCTCTGATTATACTTTAAAGTCAGTGGTAGCTGCCCATTCTAGTACAGCAGGGGTGGCCAACTCCAGTCTTCAAGGGCCACCAACAGGTCAGGTTTTAAGGATCTCAGGTAGCTAAGATACCTTAGAGGACTAGAGTTTGCCACCCCTGTAGCACAGCATCATTATAAATATACACATAGATGTATGTCCATATACCTTACTATTACTTAACTATTACTAAACCTGACACACAAATACCTAATGATGTCCTGTAGAATGCTATACATCATAATAATTGTCTTCCGTGAAAGTGGTGTGGATAGAATGTGTAATAAAGGAAAGTAATGCTATTATTTTCTTGAACTGGAATAACAGGCCAACGCAAGATAATTAGTGGGGGGGGGGGGGGGGGGGGGGGGAGGGGGCGGGTTTCAGCACATGTGAAATGCAAAGTAATGATGTAAAAGAAGGTTAAGTGTTCATTAATTAAAATGTCAACTCACCTAAATCTATGAAAGGTAACTTTCTCATAACACAGAAACCCATTGCACACATGACACACTCTTGGCACTGATTGGAAAAACAAGTGCGTGAAGGTACAAAAGGATGTGAAAAGGGGCTATGTATGACCTGATTAATCTCGATACAAACAAAAATCTAGTGACAAAAGCACAGGTACATATGGACCTGGGTTCCTATTTATTTTTGCAATGAACTGGCCACAAGGAGACAGACACTGTTACATACAGTGATAGATTTGCACATGCAGAAACATACGAAGATAAAAAGGTACACAGAGACCCACACATTTTTATATGGCTGGTGCCTTTATGCTTACAGAGGGGGCTACACCTAGAGATGGACAATTGTTTTTTTCGAATTTGGAATGGCAGTGGATCGTCCGGTTTCTTTGGTCCGCGGATCAGTGTCAAAAAGGGCGTTTTGCTGAATTTGAATTATTATTACCAATACACTCCGTGGAGTCCGCAACCGTGGACAGATTTGCAGAATCCAATGCGGGAATTCAGCAATCCGTTGGCAGATTCTTAAGAATTCGCCAACGGATTGCTGAATCAGCAGATTGGACTTTACAAATCCCTCCACGGGTTGTGTCCATAAATGGAACTTTTTCAGATTGGGCTAAAGTTGTGAGTGGAGTACCTCAGGGATGGGTACTGGCACCGCTGCTTTTTAACTTATTTATTAGTGACCTTGAAGTTGGCATAGAGAGCAAAGTCTCCATCTTTGCTGATGATACTAAATTGTTTAAAGTAGTAGAATCAGAGCAGGATGTAATTTCTCTCAGAAGGACTTGGATAGACTGGAAACTTAGGCAGGTAAATGGCAGATGAGGTTTAATACAGATAAATGTAAGGTTATGCATCTGGGAAATAAGAATAAATAGGCAATTTACAAATTAAATGGGGATAAATTAGGGGAATCCTTGATGGAGAAGGAATTAGGAGTGCTTGTAGACAGCAGGCTTAGCAATAGTGCCCAAAGTCATGCAGTTGCTGCAAAGGCAATAACCCTTTACAAAGCATTAGTAAACCACACCTCGAATATTGAGTATAATGTTGGGTACCAGTTCTTAGAAAAGACATTATGGAACTAGAGAGAGTGCAGAGAAGAGCCACCAAATGAATAAAGGGAATGGATAATCTGATTTATGAGGAGAGGCTAGCTAAATTAGTTTGGTTTACATTGGAAAAGAGGTGTCTAAGAGGGGATATGATAACTATATACAAATATATTCGGGACAGTACAAGGAGCTTTCAAAAGAACTGTACATCCAAAGGATATGGGGTCATCCCTTAAAGTTGGAGGAAAGGAGATTTCACCAGCAACAAAGGAAAACTTCTTTACAGTAAGAGCAGTTACAATGTGGAATTCATTACCCATGGAGACTGGGATGTCAGATACAATAGATATCTTCAAAAAAAGGTTGGACATCTTTTTAGAAAGGAAAGGTATACAGGGATATACCAAATAAGTAAACATGGGAAGGATGTTGATCCAGGGAGTAATCTGATTGCCAATTCTTGGAGTCAGGAAATAATTTATGTTTCCCCTTATGAGATATCATAGGATGATATTTCACGGGGGATTTTTGTTTGCCTTCTTCTCGATCAATTTACTGTAAGTACGGATATAGGATAAAGTATCTGTCGTTTAAATTTAGCATAGGTTGAACTTGATGGACGTACGTCTTTTTTCAACCTCATCTACTATGTAACTATGGTGGATTTTGATGAATCCGCGAGGATTGAAACCGCCCAAATCCGTTTGCGGATTTTACACAGCAACACAGATTTTGAAGGTAACATCAGCGAAAATCCGGAAAACAGATTTGGGTGGATTCGCCGTCTCTAGCTACACCCTTCATTGTAATGGAAAAGTTCCATCCTCTTACACCCGTCCTTTCGGATATTTTCACATAGTGAAAAAGTTACTGGTACAGAGGGAAGCAGAATACAATATTTGGTCAAACACTGTGTGCTGGTCAAATTTGCTGTACGGTATTTTGTAGACCCGCATAATCCCTTCTCTCGGCTGATAGCATTTTACTGGCTCCATCTGTACATACCTTCAAGCTTCTCATAACACACCTGTCCTCACTGTAATGATGTTCTCTCTTTCGCCTCCTCCGAGCCTATGACCTTTATTTAACTCTAATTATTTAATTGTGTTACCGCTCTTTATCATTTTGTAAAGTCCACCGCAGATATGCACTATAACTGAATAAATAATGCATTCATAAATATGCTTAATAAATAAAATATGTGCATGGAACAGCGTGAAAGCCAAATAAAATAGTACAACACATACATTTGCATAATCTCATAAAAACGGCTATGTGGTTAAAAAATGCTAGTTATTCTTTGGTATATTCCCATGATAAATGTAATTTGTACCTATTAAGAATCTATTATCCAGGTAGGCTAGTTAGCATGAGTATCCCAGTCTAACGGAGGCTACTTGCAGGTGGATATAGACAAAAAGCCAGGACTGTTATCTGACATCTGTTGCGAGTCACTGGTGGATACTGTACTTAGTAAAGGGCTTTTTTGCAATACTTTGTCATTGGGCAGAGATTGCTAAATATTCCTCTACATACAAGCTAGCTATTGCAGGATTATTGAGAGTCTCTTAGCTAGAAAACTGGAAAATGAATGGCAAAAAAAGCAGCATCAGATTGATCATTTTTACTATATAAATCTGGTGCTGTTTTTGTTTTCCCGTCAAATCCCCTTTTATTTTAATGGTAATAATTTAGGTGCTGTTTTTCCCAGTGGCTTTGTATTCACAATGCTTTTATAAATAGCCCGACCCCTATTTCTGTACTGCAGCACCATGCCCTCTAATAGTTGTGTGTTACTTGATAAACAGTCCATCAACTGAATTGTGCAAGCCCCCATTTCCCAGGCTGATTACCAACAGAAGCCGAAACTGACTGCCAGTGTAAATAATTGTTTCTGTTATGACCCCTATGCATGTCTCCCTCTACCCAAAATATGCAATCTATTTTCATTTTCTTGATAGCTTGTGAACCTCTTGTGTAGCGCTTCGAAATCCTGTTGTGGACCAAGTTCTACACTGAAATATTAAGAATAAATTAGTGAAGTATAAACTGTTGACGTTACATCAGCAGAGGTATATGCCGCTTTGTCCTACAATGTAACTACAACACACATCACTGTGAAATGCTCCAAGAACTAGATTGGCTGCCACTTGTGTCCAGGCGCAAAGTTCATCTTTCCTGTCTTGCCTTCAAATACTTTCTGGACAAGCTACCCGTCTATCTGAACAAGCTCCTCACCCCTACCACATGCAGCACTTATCACCTGAGATCTACATACAAAATGCTGTTCACAGTCCCAAGGTTCAACAATGTATCCGGCCGCTCCTCCTTCTGTTACCGTGCACCCCACAATTGGAACAATCTACCGGAGACTCTCACAGCCACCTCCAATTTATGTTCCTTCAAAACTTCAGCTCTCCCATTTTAGTCTTGTCTGTAACTGTTACATATATACGCCCATAATCATATTATCTATAACTGTTCATGAAAGTCTGTAAATATAATGTATAACCTCTGTTCACTTACTGTAGCAATGTATTATCACATTGTATAACCCCCTGCCTTACCTTCTCCGTTGGCCGCCCCCCTCCTTACCTCGCGTGGCGTCAAATGACGCTGCGGGGTCGTGTGAAGTTACGTCACGTGACCCGCGGTGTCATTTGTCATCACGTTACCATAGAAACCGTGACGTCACATTACCCCGCGGCGTCATTTGACACCGCGTTGCCATGGTCACGCGTGCTGAAGCGGGCAGAATCCCGGTAAGTAGAGGTTGCAGAGGCCACGTGCGGTCCGCCGGCATTTAATTTAAATACCTGGGGGGGGAGCGCGGGACCTCTGCAACCGTCCGCGCCCCCAAAAAGCATCTCGCGCCCCCCCAGTTTGCGCACCGCTGTATTATCATAACTCTGTGCCCAGGAGATATTGGAAAACGAGAGTTAACTCTCAATGTATTACTTCCTGGTAAAGCATTTAATAAATAAAAAATATGCCTAAATGCTGTTAATATATACAGCGATGGTGCCAGGTGATAGCTTGTGTTTTGACATAACCTTTTCACTTGTGCTCACAGAGTAGGTTGAAAAGGGCATGTGGGAGGTTGGTGTGAATTTCCAATGAATATAAAACAAAAAACTCTCACATAACTTTGCCTTAACTAGAAGATGCTGACCGAAATGGCAGGGAATATGTATCACTACTTTTCGATTTCCACTACCCTTTTCTTTAGTAATTTACCATTCCTCTTTCTTTTTAAAGAAAATAGGATTTATTTTAGAGACTCTTCTGTTTTATTTTTCTCCAGTGAAGTCCAAACAACGTTTCCCTACTGTTTTACGGGTTTAGAATTGTATAGTAACCCGTTACAGCACTGGTAATTAAACTCAACCAGTGGGCACGCTCATTAAATAAATCAAGCATGCATATACAGATCTAATTACTAAAAATGGCAATTTCAGAATTAAATCTTACCACCACTATATAATTCTTATTAACTGCAATTCATTGGGGTTTCTCCCAGCAGCAAACAGGTGAAAGATTGAGATAAATAATATTTGAAGGTATGAAGACTGGGAGTGAAAACAAACATTTCAAGTTCTTTAAGCGTAAAAGGCAGAAGTGAGATCAGCTGTGCCTCTCACCTGCTAGTTTTAGGGCCCTAATCTCAGAGCCTCGCAGGTCCTGGGCAAAGGAAGTGTATTTTCTCACCCATTGGTGTTCTGATTGAAAATTGGATATATGGTGGTGAGCCCGATCTGCTACATGACAGCGATGTGGTTGACATTATGCTGTATACCCACAATTAGTTTTTAGGTTTTTTTTAAAGTTTCTTATAGATTCTGTTTTTTTCCCCAGCCATTTGAACTGAAATAAAGGGTTATCAGAATGATGCGTCCGCTTTATATATATATTTATATATAATGGTTCCATAAACATTTTGTTTTTAGAAAGAAGCAGTACCACTCTTTGTAGTCTGATTTACATCTCCTTACTATTGGCCCAAACCAGTGCTGTTAAATAGTGGTTGTCCAGAGCACTGGAATGGAAGTGCTGGGTGCTAGAGATTAGCGCATTTTATTTCGGATCTGGATCTGCCACGAATCGGTCGGTTCCTTTGGTCCTCGTATTTCTGCGGATCAGTTTCAAAAATGGCGATTCGCCTTTTGCGTATTTTTTTTTCTTACACGGACAATCAATCCGCGGATTCCGCAATCCATAGACGGGATTTAAAAATCCAAACCGCGGATTCAGCAATCTGCACGCGGATTACTGAATCCGCAGATGGGATTAGGAAAATCCGTCAGCGGATTGCGGAATCCGCCTGGATGAATCCGCCGGGATTGAACCTGCAACAATCCGTCGGCGGATTTTACACCGTGTAACGGATTTTTAATCAAAAACTTGGGACTCTCTACAGAGTCTACACAGCTGACTCAAATGTGACAAGCTTAATTTACAAGTTCCAATATTAAGACCCATCTTAAAACCCACCTTGTTATGGAACAAGAGCCACATTTCTGACTCACCCCCCTCTCTCCTTTGCAGTTTCTGCCTGTCAGAGTTTATTCCCAGCTGCATGGAGTCTGCAGACACATACTGTGCCTGCGTGGCTTGCAACAATGTTGCACTCCTTGCCTGCGAGCATGACATCAGTGAGCTGCTACAGCAGTCTCTGAGATCCTCACCAGAATGTGCTAGTCTGCCCCCCCTCCTGTTTGTTCAGACATGGTCTGCCCCTAGACTTTTCCTTTGCCCACACCGCACCTCACTTCCTTTTCAACCCTGGAGACAGTGAGTAAAGAACCTTTCTCTGTTTATAACCCTTGGTGAGGCCATCTCTTTTTACCGGTTTCTAACTAATAATCACCACTACACACCATCCACAAGTATCTGTACCCTGCTACATTTTCCCAATAAAGTGGAGGAAATATTACAGGACTTGGAGTGATTTAAAAGGGAACTGTGTTAATGCTATCGGGAGCCATTCATACCAACGTGCCCTGGCTTCAGAATAGTAAAAAGAGGACCGTGTGCCTTGGGAAATACACACAGAGGAGCTGCTACCCACAGCCTTTATGCTAAAGATACAAGCGAGCAGCTTACGTAGCAAATAAATAAACAGCAGTCTCTCACCACATTGCACAAGCACGTTGCTACACAGAGCCACAAGCCTCTACACAGCAAACTACCACAGCTTTATGCAAAGACAGTGAGCAGCCTTACTTTGCTAATACTACACAAAGGAATCACACAGCAGCTACTACTCAAAGACTTTATGCTATACAGAATAGTCTCTGCACCCCAGGACAAACAGCAGCTTCACTCTGCCAGACAGGGCAGCAAGCTTTATACAGCAAACTGCACACAGCCTTGCAACTAACAGTGCTTCTCTCACAATACCTAATTGCCTTTTTCTCTGTCTGAGTCCACCCGCTGCTCAGCCCCACAGTGAGGAGCCAACGGACATCTGTAAGTACAGCTACCCCAACGCTGCACGCTGCAGGACACCGCTCGGCATCATCTGAGACAGACGCCCATCGCTGACAAGGTAAAAGACCGCACGCCACACGCACTGGCAAAGGCCTACACACACCTACAGCATGGCAGAACTCAGAGCCTCACCAGACATCACGCAGGAAAGCGATCTCTCAGACACAGAGACCGCTGCGCATCTGCAACAGGCGCAGGCAGGCGCAAGGCCTAAACGGACAGTCACACTGACACAAAAGGCCCGCGAAAAATATGAGAATGACATTGAAGCACACCGCGAAAGGTTAGAGAAGGCCTGGGAGGACACTGGTCGTGAAATATGTAACGTTGCAAGCACTAGTGATCAGGAGAAACAAATTAGGCAAGCTATAGCCCAATTGAGGTCAAGTCACAAACGTTACCAAATGCTGTCACAAACATATCTCGCCTACCTAAAAAGAATTAACACAGAGGAAAGCCTCAGCGAACGCGACCAGCAGGAGGCAACTGACCTGGAGCGTGACGGCTTCGTGCAGACCACTATTACTGAGGCCGAAGACCAGAGAAAAGACCTTTTGCTGGAAACTGCATCGCAGCGCTCAAGCATATCCAGACACTCATCAAGGTCAGCAAGATCAGTGCAATCTCACGCGTCTAGCGCAAGCGCGAGCGCTACCAAGGCGCGAGCCACAGCAGAGGCCGCACGTGCCAGGGCCGAATATGGTCAGAGAGAGGCAGCCGTAAGGGCAGAAAGAGCGCGCATAGAAGAGGAGGAGCAGAATGCCGCCGCCACTGCCACTGCCGCCGCTGCCACTGCCGCCGCTGCCAATGCCGCTGCTAATGCCACCGCCGCCAATGCTACCGCCGCCGCTGCAAATGCCGCCGCTGCCGCGGCGCGTAAAAAGGCCGAATTGGACGCGGATCTAGAGGCACTTAATCAAGAGAAGGAAGCCGCCGCCGCCATAGCCCAAGCCGAAGTCCTAGAAGCAGCTGCGAGACAGGACGGCGGGGAGCTACCGTACAGACGGATAGCTTCAGAGGATCCAGCCCAATGCACTGAAGACTACGTAAGGAGCCTCTTCAGTGTAAACACCAGCGCACCATCTCAACACGGAGGGAGCGACACCACAGACAACGAAGACTCGCTAGGACCACGAGGAGAAGACGCTGCTCTGTCAATGGCATACGCTGCCTGGGATAGCCACAGCCGCAACAGTGATCCACACGCCAGAGCGCACACGGATGCACCACAACAGGCTCGTAATCCAGGTACACCCACGCGGGAGAAAACAGCCCCTCACACTGGCCAGCAGCCATCACGCGTCCACGCCAAGGAAGAGGCGACCGCACGGACCGTCCCAGCAACTACCTCAGAACGGGGCAAACGCGCCGACGTCTCAGGTCTGACAGACATAGCCAAGTACATGATCCGGCGCGACTTGGTGCACGCAGGACTCATCAGCTTCGACGACCGCCCTGAGAACTACAGGACGTGGAAGTTCACGTTCAAAGACGCAATCGACAGCTTGGACTTCTCAGCAAGGGAAGAGCTCAACCTGTTAGTTAAGTTCTTGGGGAACGTATCCAGGGAGCAAGCGCAGAGACTTCGGACGGCAAACGCACATCAACCCCAAGTAGGTCTGGACCTAGTGTGGGAAAGGCTAGAAGAGACATATGGCAGCCCTGAAGCAGTCGAGGATTCACTCTTCAAAAGAATCGAGAGCTTCCCCAAGATCACGAGTAAAGACTACTCAAAGTTACGAGATCTTGGAGACCTGCTGCAAGAACTGGAGTTCGCAAGGAAAGACCATTCCTTAATAGGTCTCAACGCCCTAGATTCAGCTCGTGGAGTGAGACCCATCCTGGAGAAGCTACCCTTCAACCTCCAAGAAAGGTGGCTTTCACAAGGTTCCAAATACAAAAGGGAGAAGCAGGTTGTCTTCCCCCCATTCTCATTCTTCGTGAGCTTCATCTGCGAAGCGGCAAAGACAAGAAACGACCCCAGCTTCATCTTAGGGGCGCAAACCACATCCAGCGCCAGCCACCCGAGGAACGAAAGGTCAACAGCAAGGTGCAAGGACTCCAGAACACCCATCTCGGTCCACAGGACGGACGTGCCCCCTACGACCCACGCGAGTCCCAGCCAGACGGCCGACAGGGACAAAAAACCAAGGGACCTTAACAAAGAATGCCCTATCCACAAAAAGCCGCATCCACTTAACAAGTGCTTCGGATTCAGGATGAAACCCATAGAGGAGCGAAAGAACCTACTCAGGGAATGGGGAGCCTGTTTCAAATGTTGTGCTTCCACAACTCATTTATTCAAGGACTGCAAAGAAGCTATGAAATGCACAGAGTGCGATAGCGACAGGCACATAGCCGCTCTACACCCGGAAGCTATGAAGCCCAAAGCAAGCAAAGCCCCTAACCCTCCGACAAAGCAGGGCGGGGAGGAAGAAGTGGGAGACACACCCCCCCCCGACGTCAGTAGCATCCAAATGCACAGAAGTATGCGGAGAAGGAGACGACGGTAGATCTTGCTCTAAAATATGTCTGGTAGCAGTGCACCCAGAGGGACAACCCCAAAGAGCCAAACGGATGTATGCAATCATCGACGACCAGAGCAACCGATCGCTGGTCAGGTCAGAATTCTTCGATATGTTCGGCATACAAGACAGTACTTCTCCTTACACTCTCAGAACGTGCGCAGGGCGAATGGAGACTACAGGGAGAAGAGTGAATGGCTACACCATATGCTCAATAGACGGCAAAGTGAGCATGCCCCTTCCCACACTCATCGAGTGCAATCACATGGCGGAAGATAGGACTGAGATCCCCACGCCAGACGTGGCGCGACACCATCCCCATCTAAAAACCATTGCCGATCATATCCCACCACTAGACGAAGATGCCCAGATCCTGCTGCTACTTGGCAGAGACATCATGAGAGCACACAAGATCCGCGAACAGCGAAATGGGGACCACAACGGCCCAAGCGCCCAAAGGCTCGATCTAGGATGGGTGGTAGTTGAAGAAGTATGCATAGACAGGATACGAGGACCCGACAACGTAGGCGCCCTACAGACGAACTTGTTGGAGAACGGTCGTATATCCCACTTCAAACCTTGTCCGAACCACTTTCAGGTCCACGAGAAGCTCGAGACCAAAAGGAACTACGGAGACGCGCCTGTGGCAAGAAAATACCCCAATGACCTAGGGAGTACAGTGTTCCAGACAACAAAGGACGACGACAAACAGGCGCCATCAATGGAAGACAAAGAATTCTTGAGGTTAATGGATAAGGAGCTCTTCAAGGACGAATTGGGCAGTTGGGTGGCCCCACTACCTTTCCGCTCGCCAAGAAGACGCCTCCCAAACAACAGAGACCATGCTATGTCTAGGCTCGCTTCGCTCCGCCGTAACCTACAAAGGAAACCGGAGACCAAGGAACACTTTGTGGCCTTCATGCAAAAAATCTTCCACAGTGGCCATGCAGAGTCGGCGCCCCCAATGAAAGAAGGCGAAGAATGCTGGTACCTCCCGTCGTTTGGCGTCTACCACCCCCAGAAACCTGGCCAAATCCGAGTGGTATTCGACTCCAGCGCTCAGCATCAGGGAGTCTCCCTAAACGATGTTCTCCTCACCGGGCCGGATCTGACGAACAGTCTTCTGGGAGTGCTGATCCGCTTCCGCAAGGAACCTATCGCCGTAACCGCAGACATTCAACAGATGTTCCACTGCTTCCTTGTGCGAGAAGACAACCGTAACTACCTAAGATTCCTGTGGTACCAAGATGACGACGTAGAAAAAGAAATCACGGAGTACCGCATGAAAGTACATGTCTTCGGGAACAGCCCATCACCTGCAGTGGCAGCCTACGGCCTCAGAAGAACGGCCCAAGACGGAGAAGCAGAGTTCGGGAAAGACGCCAGGAGCTTCGTCGAAAGAGACTTCTATGTGGACGACGGATTAAAATCAGTTCCCACCGAAGAAGAAGCCGTAGATCTACTCAAGAGGACACAAAAGATGTTAGCGAAGGCCAACCTAAGGTTGCACAAAATAGCTTCCAACAGTGCCACAGTGATGAAGGCGTTTCACGCAGATGATCAAGCACCAGATCTCAAGAATTTGGATCTGGGGACCGACACGCCTCCCATACAGCGGAGCCTGGGGATAAGCTGGAATCTTAAAACAGACACCTTTACGTTCCAGGTAGCCATCGAAGAAAAACCCTTCACACGTCGCGGAGTCCTGTCCACCGTTAACAGTCTCTACGACCCGCTAGGATTCGTGGCTCCTGTCACTATACAAGGGAAGTCCCTCCTCAGAGAAATGTCCTTCGAAAAACAGGAATGGGACACCCCACTACCTCCAGAAAAACGGAAAGAGTGGGAAACGTGGAAACACTCCCTGAAGGCCCTCGAGCAACTGCAAATCCCACGCCCCTATTCACCTATATCTCTCACCGCCGCACACAGCAAAGAGCTTTGCGTGTTCTCAGATGCCTCCACCAAAGCTATAGCAGCGGTGGCCTACCTAAAAACCACGGACGTGTATGGAAGTTGCCACATCAGGTTCATCCTTGGCAAAGCTAAGCTGGCGCCACAACCTGACCATACTATACCCAGACTCGAGCTGTGTGGTGCAGTGCTAGCAGTAGAACTGGCGGAGCTTATCGAGAATGAGATGGACAGCAAACCAGATGCCGTCAAACTCTACACAGATAGCAAGGTGGTACTGGGATACATCTACAATAAGAAAAGGAGATTCTACGTATACGTAGCTAACCGCGTAGAAAGAATCAGGAAGTCAACCCAACCAGAACAATGGCACCACGTGCCCACAGAGCAAAATCCCGCAGATCACGCCACCAGATCAGTACCCGCATCTCAACTGCAGAATACGTCGTGGCTCACAGGACCAATGTTTCTTGCGCAGCCTGCGGAAACGCTACCAACCCCAGTTGACGATTTTGAACTCGTGGATCCCGAAAAGGATACGGAGATAAGGCCCCTACAAGTATCCGTGGTACTCACCAATGTATCGCACAAAAACGCATTCGGATCACATCGATTCCAACGCTTCTCAAAGTGGACGGCCCTTCTGCGAACAGTAGCCCATCTCGGGCATATAGCCTCCTCCTTCCGCCAGACACCAGACGGTAAAACTACCGGTTGCCACGGCTGGCACATCTGCAAAGAGCTGCGCACCGTAGAGGAAATTACAAAGGCTAAGGAAACTGTTCTCACAACCCCCTGAACCGTAACATGTATAGTGTAAGAAGAATGCAAACAACATGAAATAAGTTATGGTTTTTTTACTCTCATTCTCACAATGCTGGTGCAAATCGATTTAATGTTCAAAATCAAGAAGATTTGTTTCCAAGCGTTACCGTAGTGTACATGTATGCTGTTGAGGAGGACATGGAACAACCCCTCAAGACCACCTCCAGTAGACAACACGGCGAGCATGAACCGTAGAAAGCTTCTCCCATACAACCTACCATCGGCCATTCGCCTAAGCACACCAGCCCGCTCCCAAAATACCTACACCCCTCATCAACGGATCTATAACTTTGCCACTACATCACCCTTTTTCGTACTCTGCCACCGAAGCTCAGGGAGAAGTAAGGGTTGAAGAGTCTGGGCAACCACCACAAGTATGCCTTGTTCATTTTTAAGCCACCATGTTTCCCTACTCTTTGTACTGTGAACTGCGACTGGGCCTATCAGTGACTACGTGGGAATCGCAGTAAAAGGCGCTTCCTGTTCAATTAAATTAAGGAAAACATTTGGATGACCTGCGGCAGGGCACTTTATCCATTACAGACTCCTGTAATGACGGCCGTTCGTATACTGCATTAATGCCGTTTTGACGCCATGCAAGTGAATCGGCCCATGGATTGTACAATTGTTGAGGACTTTTAGCATGTGAGACCATACTGTTGTGGGCTGAACTGTAGTTACTGTACTTTTTTTGACCTACAGTACCTGCTGTACTTAAAACAAAGGAGAATTGTGTGTGTGTTTTATTTATGTACACCGGACATGCCAACACTCCCAGTCCTGGGTGCCGCCACAGAGCACGGTTTTCAAGTTGCCCTGAGAACACCTGCCTGTTTGCTGCCCTCATAAAAAAAGAACTGTTCTGGTGGCAGGTAATGACTGACCGGTGGTTAGAGGTGCTCAACGGCCAGTCCCAACTGGTACTTTGGGACTGTTGATTTCTTAGGATAAAGGAGATGTTACTTAAAACTGGTTTTCCAACATTTTACAGTATGTTTGTAAATAAATGTTTTTGTACTTACTCCACCAATAAAAGAACATGTTGATTTTCTTACATTGTTTCCATTGCGCCTTTGAACCAGTGTACAAATGTCAAGGCTTACTGCACTGTTTTTTTACTGCCAGACGCAAAGCCGCAAGATAAGCAACATTGTCAACAACGATCAATGATCTCCAATTGGGCGTGACGGAACTAGGGCAATTGGGGTTGGAACTTCCTGTTCTAGGGCACCGTAAAATGAAAATTAATTTTTTGCCATAAGATGTTTATGAACCCCATCATTTGCCCCACAGGGTCCGGACCAGTAATGGCGGCGAGAAGGGTCACGCCGCGAGGAGGGTCCTATCATTGACCGTAATGGCGGAGAAAGCTACCTGCTTTGAACGTCTATCAGAATTACAGAAACCTGGACCCCATAACTCCGGTTCTGTTCAACCAAGCGGGCTCATATTCGGTCGCTGTCGGCATGTAGTCCTAGTTCCTGCAGGATTGCATGGCAAATAGGCGAACAAACGACACTGGATTCTTTTCCCCAGAACTGGCTTCAAGGGTAATCGCACATTGGCGTGGGAACTAGGGCCTCGGTCCAAGTTTTCACGGCCATTGGCGTGGAACTTCTGTTTCTATCCTAAGGCACCTGAAAAAATTCATTTTGCCTATAGATAGTTAGGAACCACCACCCCCTCACTTGACACCCAACGGGTCCGAACAGTATGGCGAGCGAGAAAAGGGTCCCGACGCACGGCGAGTATGGTCCTATCATTGACCGTAATGGCGGAGAAAGCCGTTTCAAAAGCAGCGCGAGCTAAGTCAAAATGACCTTGTGTAGCCTGACTTGCAAGAGACCAATAATATTGGCCAAAAGTGCTACTCAAACACTGTCAAGTAGGCGAGGGTTCCCTTACATCTTCTACAGTACTGTACACGCTAGCAATTTTCAACAATTCAATGAGCATACCTAACAGTACTGTACAGCAGCACAGCACGCAATGATGTACTTTAAATATGCACTTTACTATTACTCTCATTTATTACTACTGCGCGCTCACGTGCACGCACCAACGTGGTACTGACGTAGTTTAAACCCTCGAAAGGTATTAGACTTCCAAGACAACATCTCGCAACGCCCCCATGAGTGTTTTACAAGAACATTGCAATTTTTGCAACAGCGGGAATAAAATGCTTTAAATCATTGCGCGAATAACGCAAAACTGCCTCCGGGCGAACACGACAACCAAACCGCCCATAACCGGGAAATCTGAAATTCGCGGAGCGTGCCGAGTTAGACATAAAGGTGTCACTACTGAAGTACCGTGTATGTTAAAAAATATAAAAGTTTAGCAACATAGAAGTGTAGCATGGTATCCCCTTGCTACTATTCTAACCCAATGGCTGGGCCGTAAAACCCCCCTGGTATTCACAAGGCTGCCAGTAGTTGGTATGTGGTTTTTCCCTTTCAGCTTTGGTACTGACTTTGAGTGACAGTCAGAGGTGGCCCATCTGTATGGTATACTTAAGGGCAGGACCACGCCCTAAATTTGGAAGTTGTTCCTTTTCCCTGTGGAAGGTCCCCTGCCTGGAGCCTGCAGATTGGGCCCTCACCATGGGCTCATTATTTTAATTATTTATAAAATGTTTTAACCATGAATAATACATTTGAGAGTTACCATCTCGTTTTCAAGTAGTCCCCTGGTCCCCATTCGGCCTAGCGTATAGGACAATATACTGGTTACAAATACAGTTTTACAATAATTAACAGGGGGTCATACATTATATACAAGACATATCATGGCACAGTTAAAGTTAATACATATTTAATGTCACGTTACACGGGGATGGTTGAATGGCTGCTTAGTATCCCCCTGAGCTCCAGTCCCAACCGGCACTAGTTATATCAATAACTACAGCAAAATCGCGACCGAACAGCACACAACCATCGTAAAGAATCTCTACTAAACATACCAGGGATGGCTTCTAACACAACAGTTTCGAAGAAAAACCCGACAGTCCTCTCCTTATTTCAAAAAGGAGAGACAGCACAGGGAGACAGGCCTGAATCCCCTGCACAACCCACCATGACAGACCATGAGGGAGAAATTCAAGTGCTGCATTCGCGACATGGAATGTAATGAGGCGCCATGAATAGGAAGCTTTCTTTCTTCGCTGAATGAAGCACTGTTTTACAACATAACTTTGGGCTCATCAGAGAAAGATATGGATGCCAATAGTGGCGAAAAAACAAACTCCCTAGAGGTTAAGTCGATGAGACCGTTCTACTGCACTGGCACAAACCAGAAACAAGTAACTAGCTGGGGACCAGTTCAGATTCCTAGAGGAAGATGAGGACTCCTGAAAACAGGGACGAAGAATAAATATCCGCTAAGGGGGGTCCTGAGACTGTCCACCGACCCGGGATTTTGCCACCAAGTGGCTAGACACTCTTCCCTGACAGCCGACCCGTGAGGCTCCTGTTAGACAATGTCATCGCGCCCTGAGAGGAAGACCTCAGGCAGGTCCCCCCAAGAGACATTGTTATCAGGTTCCCCCATTACCGCACAAAAGAAGAGGTATGCAAGATATCACGGGACACTAAACATATGGAGTTGATAAGTGAGATTCCATGTGTTTCCAAGACCTGTCCCCTGCCACCTGGCCAAAAGAAAATCCCTAGCCCCCATTCCAAGATTCTGAGGGACCGCAGATTAGATACCGGTGGCTATTCCCATGTGGCAGTATGGTGCTGGCGGACTGGGGTACAACATACATACCTTGAGCGCCGGGAAGACCGGCGAGGGATTCCTCGGCAAGCTGGGCGCAGTGGGGGATCGCGGAGGGTCTGCGGCACCCCCACGAGCAGAAGCAGGAGACCAGATGTCCCTTACCCCCACATGGGGCAAAGCGGTGGGCTCCGCGGCGGCGCAGGAGCAACGGGATCAGCAGCGGCCCCATAACTGCGTTCTCTCACGCCCTAAATTTGGAGTGCTCAAGCCAAGAGAAATATCATATAAAAGGGATCCCTTTTGGTGTTCAGAACCTTCATCATGTCATTTGCCTTTTCGTTTTACCTTCCAGCTGGGTGTTTCATCAGCTTCAGTGTCCTGCTTAACCCGGAGGGAGGCACGTAAGCGCGTCCGTCCGGTGGCCCCAGCTACCCCCCCCCCCCCGCTCCTGCGCTACCCCCCCCCCACCCCACTACTGCGGCTATCCCCCCCCCCCTCACCCCACCTACTAACTACTGCGGCTACCCCCCCCTCACCCCACTACTGGCGCTACCCCACCCCCCACCACTACTGCTGCTACTTCGGGCCCCCACCCCCCCCCCCACCCACTAACCTGCGGCTACCCCCCCCCACCCCACTACTGCGGCTACCCCCCCCCCCCCCCACCCCATTTCCACTACTGCGGCTACCAACCCCCCAAAACCCCCCCCCCACCCCACTACTACTGCGGCTACCCCCCACCCACCCCAACACTGCGGCTACCCCCCCCCCACCACCTCCACTACTGCGGCTCCCCCCCCCCACCCCACTACTGCTGCTACCCCCGACCCCCCCCCCACCACACTACTCTGTTCGGGCTAAAACCCCCCCCCCACCCCACACTGCTGCTAACCCCCCCCCCCCCACTACTGCGGCTGACCCCCCCCCCACCCCACTACTGCGGCTACCCCCCCCCCCCACCCCACTACTGCGGCTACCCCCCCCACCTCCACTACTGCGGCTACCCCCCCCCACCCACTACTGCGGGCTACCACCACCACCCCACCCCAACTACTTTACTGTCAGCTCCCCACCCCACTATGCAGCTAAAACCCCCCCCCCCTGCTTCAATGCCCCCCCCCTGCTGCCGAATGCCCCCCCCCCCCCTGCTGCAATGCCCCCCCCCTGCTGCGAATGCCCCCCCCACCTGCCTGCGAATAGCCCCCCCCCCTGCTGCGAATGCCCCCCCCCCTGCTTGCGAATGCCCCCCCCCCCTGTCTGTGAAAGCCCCCCCCTTCCTGCGATGCCCCCCCCCTGCTGCGAATGCCCCCCCCCTGCCTGCGAATGCCCCACCGCCCTATGCGATTGCCCCCCCCCCCCTACTGCGAATGTCCCCCTCCGCACTTGCGATGCCCCCCCGCACTTGCGGATGACGCCCACGCACTGCGGATGCCCTTCCAGACTGCGCTGCTCTCCCGGACCTGCGGCTGCCCTCCTGGTCGCTAGCGGGTCCGTCGCTGACTTTTGGGAGTGCAGCCATATTGCCTCTATCCCTCCTGTTGTCTTCGCGGGACGGCTCCTGTTTTCGCGGGCTTTGCCGCTGACGTCACTGCTCAGGCGACGACCAGGGGCCGCTCTCTCGCGATAGGACGGCGGCGGCCCCCCGTGACTGCGCACATTGCGGGAATCCTCTGTCTGCCCGAGATGCAGAGGGGGACGGTCCGCGATCGCGCATGGGCCGGGGACACGGGGGGGGAATGGCAGCAAGGTGGGGCTGAGATCGGGGGATTAACGGTAGGATGAAAGGGATGGTGAGGCTGAGTTGAGCTGAGGATAAAGGGGGGATGAAGGGGGGGGGATAGAGATGAAGGGGGGGGAGACGGATGATAAAGGGGGGAGGACGAGGATGAAAGGGGGGGCTAGGACGAAGATGAAAGGGGGGAGGACTTAGGATGAAAGGGGGGATGATGATGAAGGGGGGGATGGAGGATGACCGGTGGGTGTCTCGGATGACGGTGGGGGTAGAGATGAGTCCTGCAAGGAGGGGGGAGGACCTCATATGCAAATGGGGAGGAATGGTGGTGTGGGCATAACGAAAGAGGGTACAGAAAAGATCAATTCACTTGTCACCATCTGACGCTGAGCCCTTCCCACTAGTTTCCATGAGGCTCTGTAGTTATGTTAATGTATGTTGATGGTATAGAATATCGGTTTTGCTTCTGTTGTATATGTTGTAGGGTATATATGTTATTTATGGTTTCATATGTTATAAAGGGTTAATGGGTTAAATATGTTAAATATGTTCATTAAATCATTAAATAATTGGGTTCATTTCAATCTGGGTATTGCATGTATATATCTTGATATGCACTCCCTATAACTTATGTACTGCTGTAGAGTCGTTATAAAGTTAAAACTCCACGCTACAGTTTAAGGTAAGTTAGTTATCAGTTTTGCTGCGCCGTTGGGGGATTCACCCACGATTTCGACATGTGTTCCTCATATAGGTCCCTGACGAATCAGGACTCCAAACACGTCCCCCAGGGGGGTCCGGTCCCGGGAAAGGGAAGCGCCATTTTGGAAGGTCAGGGCATACCGACTGCCCATTGGGCTTCAGACTCCCACTCGGGGACCCCGAGGGGAGCTCTGGTTTTCTTTTATTTTTTTTCATTCTACAAAGCGATTTTAACTTATGTTTCCAATTTTTTGCTTTACCCCTTATGTGGTTTTCCCTTGTAACATGTCTCCTCTCCCTCCCTACCCCCTCCCAATCCTTTCCCCACCCGGCGGGGAGGATGCGACCTGACGGAACACAAAGACTTTCCGTAATGGTAACAACACAAAAACGTCCTCCAGTTGAACAAGGGACAAAGTGACAGGGTGAGTCCTCAAACGTTTAGTTTGTTACAACTTCTCACACCTTAAGTGATGGCTTAACCCTTATATCACCTAACTTACGGGGGCTTTAAATAGCCCACCAGAGAAAAAATAGCTTTCAACGGACTATAAACAACACGCAGATTCCTAATGTTACAGGAGACTCATTTTAGCAGACCAAACGCGCCTAAATTCCTAGACAAAGAACTATGCCCAGTCTACCTTCCTCCGACCGTTAAAAACGTGGATTGGCCATCTTGTTCCTAATAGAGAATCCCATTTGTAGCCCAAACTATTAAAAGAGACACAGAGGGACGCTTTGTTATACTAGTGGGCACGATACGGGAGAAATGGCATCACATAGCCACAATCTATGCCCCCTGCGGCAGGCCGCAGTCTCTTTGATTGAAGACTTTTTCGGACTCTACGCACCGTCGCAAGGGGCGCGTAATACTCGCAGGGGATATCAACATGGTCATGCAACCAAATCTATTCTAGACAGATCAGGAATCCGGCACAGTACATAAAAAGTGGGGACCTCTTTACTCAAGGGCCTCAAGACACCAAACTGACTGACATATGGAAGAACTCAACAACCCGACTGATAGGGACTATCGTCTACTTCCCCCCACAACGGCTCCTGACAGCAGAATTGATATTTTTTTCGTCTCTTGCCAACTGGTTCCCTATGGTCTCCCGAGCTGGGATCCATATATTTCATGTCTGACATGCAACGTCGAGAGAGCTAATGTGCGAGCACATCCGAACAGCAGACCAGGGCGAACTGAAATCTCAACGAATCATCCTAAAAATTCCTGAGATTTAATGAGACAATAAAGGAAGAAATAGTTCAATTCTTCCACCACACACAGCTTGTAGATTCCCAGTTTGTATTATGGGAGGGCTCACAAAAGCGACGCATGTAGGGGCATACTAATTAGCACCACAGCTAGGAGCAAACGGGAAAGGGGACTCAAAAATGAATGAAGCTTCAATCGAGATTACATTCCCTTACAAATACACTCCATAAGAGTAACACCAGACCCGACAAACCCTACAAATTGAAAAAGATACCAAAAATTGAACTAAACACATGTTTTTGACCTCCCGGGCAGATAACGCTCTGATCAAAGTTGGTCTAAAGAGGAAAATTTTACTAAAAAAAGCCGACGATCCAGGGATACTAATGGCTGGCTCGAGCGTTAAGTGACAACACAAGTGAATTTAATAATCCCAAGCTATAACGCTTAAAATCATGTACCCACCCCCTCCCCCCCCCAGGGGGACCACCCCCCAGCAGAGCAGGATTAGCCATCCCCCGACCCCGCGCCATGCCCAGCCCCCGCCCCGTCAGCGAACTGATAACAGATAAACGCAACGACCGATCCGGTCCGAGGGACCCCACCCGCCAAGGGTCTCAAGCGGGTGGCAGTTAGCCACGTCCGGTCCCGTGTGGAGCGAGAAGAAAAAGGGTGGAGCCAACCCTCCGTGACTGGGAACGGCCGCAGCTTCCCTGAGGGAAGCAGATTGAGGAGGGAAACAACCCACCCCCAAGGAGCGCGGGGCCTACAGCCCCGTCAAGAATACACATGCCAGTACCCCCGCCCGTAGGGGTTAGAAGAAACGGGCGGCAAGGTGACGCAGCGGGCTAACCAGGCAGAAGGGAATCACAGCGCCGCTCCCAGGGGAGGACACGACCGAAAGAGAAACGACCGCACTCAAGTCTCAGGAGGGCAAAGCCTCCGAGCATCCGGACACTCAGGCAAGGAGTTAACCCCGCTAGAAAAATAAGAAAGGTATGGGCAATACCCCACAGGCGTAGCCACAGGGGGAGTCGGGGTTCCCCCCGCCCCCACAACGATCCGGAGAAACCCGCGCCCGTAACGGCAAACCGGCGTAAACGAGGAAGGACCGCCCGCACCCTATCGGACCCGAATAACCACAACCAGGTGGGCGACGGAGAGATAAAGCCGCGTGACCAGCCGGACGGGGAGCGTACCCCACGGCAGCTGCTAGAAGGGAAGAATAATGAATTGATATACGTACTGGAAGCAAGCTCGTGGGGGCGAGAGTGAAAGGGAAGCGTTCCCCCGGAACAACCGGTATCTCAAGTCACCAGCGCCTGGCCCGCGAGCAAAAATGAGTGGAATCGGTCAGCATAAAACGGAGGAGTCAAGAGGGGTCGTAGGGGAGTTGGGGTGCAGGCCGCCGCGGGGAGGATCCCGCCCGGCCCCTTAACCCCGCTGGGAACGGCAAGGGTATAGTGGAATCAGACGGGGCCCCGCTAAGGATGTGAACGCCAGGGACGATAAAGGGGAGAGAGTGGAGTGAAACCCCGCAGGAAGACATCATCGCGCCGCTGCTGGACCGAAGTTAGACAGACCTGACGCCTAACCGGGCAATACCCAAGTGGTATACTGACAAAGTCAGATGATAGACGGCGAGGAAGAAAGGTTCGAAAAAATGGTAAAAGGTCGCGAAAGGTAGTATCGACAGAGTTCACCAGATGAACGGGGACGTACTGCCGGGCAAGACAGGGTAAAGGGGAATGCGACCGGTCGCCAGAGTGCCCGACAAACTTAGGGGTGGTCCTCGGGCCATTCCCATCCTCAGAGAAGGAGGCGTGGGAATATTGGCTGAGAGCCCGTCGTGCGGAGGTGGCGCCAATTATAGAGCGTAGCTCAACTGCGAAGACGGGGGAGAGGGTGGTAGAAGAGGTTAAGCAGGCCATCAATGGGGAACCCGGGCTGCCATCCACCCGTGCGATACGCTAGCCCACGACATACCTCCCCCATTTCAGGTTTATCCTTGTTTTACTTGGCCGCAGGAAGTGGAGTAATACGTTAAGTTACCCACACCGTTATTCCAAGTAATAACGGGTGGCGCGAGGCGCTATCCCCTCTTATCAACCTAATGGGACGGCGAGTTTGACGGTGTCGAATGTATACGTAAGAGAGTATCCGGACCCCATCGTATTCCGGCCCGGGTCTGCCCACACGCCGCAGCCGTATACTGTCCATCAGGCAGGCCCCACGAATAGAGAGAAGATATGGGGGATGTTCACCCCCACGGCCAACCCTATTAAAAATAGAATAAGATTTGGTTTCGTTCTATGAACAACTATATAATTGGGAGAGAAAGTGTCACATAACCGCTAAAACAGCGCGAATCTTATAGATTTCTTAGAGCCATCTCAAAACTAGGGATATTGAACAGAGGCATAGAGAGAGGCCATGGTCGCTGATTTCACCTATATAGGATGGTCAACAAGCCATAGGAATCACACCCTCAAAAGCCCAGGGCCAGATGCTTCTTTCTCGGGGCTATACTATAAGAAATTTGCCAAAAGTCTACCCCTAGGTTGCTCCACGTGTTCAATGCATATTAAGCAGGATCCCCATCCCCAGAGAGATGTTACATTGCGTCTATATCATTAATCCCATAACCAGTTAAACGATCCTGCGTCTGCAAAGTTATAGGGCCCATATCCTAATCAATACTGATATTAAAATTACGCTAAACTATTGGCAATAGATTAGTCTAATCCTACCCAGACTTATACAACCCAGATCAGGTCTTATTCCATTAATGCATACAGTCCGCGGACAATACAATACCCGGCGATTTATTGATCTGGTACTAATTGGGGCTCACTAAAACAACACAACAAAGTTGCTGGTGAGTCGGTTCATAAAAGCTTTTATAGGATAGACTGCCTTACTAAAGGAGACGCTTGCGGCATTTTCTGTTGGGGAGCAGGTGAGTAGAGCGATTCTCTCTGTCTGTACTCCGGACCTCTGCCGGGTAATCACCAGGGCTTTCATCCTCCCCTTTCAAATTAAGAGTGGCCACGAGACAGGTATGCCGCATATCCCCTCCCTGTTCGCTCTAATGTATAGAACCACTGGGCGGCCGCAAATTAAGGCAACCCGGAACCCGGACACTCAGGGTTAACGTATATTCTCACACACATAAAGCGGCCCTGTACCAGATGATATCCTAACTAATTATTTTCAAGCCCCTCACCTCCTTGCCAAAACCTATTGGAATTTTATTGGACAGAATTCTCGAGCATTTCGTGCTTTAAAATAACTCAAGCTAAATCTGAAGCCCCTCAACATCATCTCCCTAGACAACCTTAGAGAAGTTATTTGGCCACTGAATTTTAACTTCCACTGGCAACAGAAAATTCCCCCCCATAAAATATCTAGGAGTCCACATCAGCCAGACACCAAAGACATCTACATGCAAATTACCCCAACCTAATTCGGTTCCGGAAATGACGTTGATAGCTGACCTTCCATAAATGGCCTCTATACGATATCCTGATAGGTAGATACTAGCGTCAAAAGGAACTACCCCCCGTATCCATACTTTTCCAGACGTTACCTATTGCCCACTCAGACTGAAGGATTGGCTCTCCACTTCAGTCCTGCAACTCTAAATTTAGCTGGGAAGTGAAAACAACCGATATTCAACAAATTAAATATGAAAAGATCTGTCCTAGCAGGGGCCTAGCGTACCCCCTGCCTGCTCTCATATTACAAAGCGGGCTCATTACGCCAAAGGTTCCAATGGCAATCCAGTCCACCTTTAAAACGGTGGGGGTGGAATTAAGAGAGTGCCTCGGACTGCGCTCCTTTAAAAAACGCAACTTGATTTGGGCTACCTAAAACATCACGACGATCTGCTAACCTGCCGCTTTTTCCTTCCTCAATGACCACTCGTTGTCTATCTGGGATGCTAATAAGACTAAATACTCTCTCACAACGAGTAATTCTTATATGTCCCCTTTGGAACAATCCCAAGTTCGCTCCTGCCGTCTGAGGGAGATGCTCAATTTGGAGACATAAGGGTCAATACAAATAAAGATCTGGAGGGTTACAATAGCACGATTAAACGTTTGATCACGTCAGAGAAGAAAACGATATACCCCACTCGAATTTTGTTTTAGGTACCAAACCCTCCACTTCGAGCATTTTTATAACAAATTGCCCTAATAACCCCCCCCCTGACGTCATTCGAAATCTTCTGTCTGGCAAGACCGACCCAAAGGGACCTCCATTCACAATTGTAAAAAGGAGTAGTTGATTCTCGAGCTTAGACAGCAGTCAACCGTCCCATTTAGAACCCAATGGGAAGAGACCTGGGAGAGACATTAGAAGATGACGAGTGGAACGTATATATATGGCCACGGCAAAAAGCTCCATATGTAACCTACACTAAAGGAGAACGCCATATAAGGGGTCCTAATGCGGTGGTACCCCTCACCCCAATGAAATTACCAATTCGTGCCTGGATCCTCCTCACTATGCCCCCGGCAGTGCGGAGGATCGGCGATTCTGTTACTATGCCTGTTGTCTTGCCCGCGGATCTGCCCCACTGAGGGAAAATTAAGACTTGATACAGAGAGTATGGTCACCCGACCCATCACTATTCCCCCAGACCCCATGGCATTCCCTTGAATATACCACTAACGTGTCCTGTCCAAAGCACCAATAAACTAATAGCACATTTTGCATATAGCCAACACGGAGCGAGATAGCAGCCCTATGGAAACGCACCGAAATTCCAAGTATCTCCAATCGTGTCGCAATCGATTGTGGTTTATCTGCCAGATGGAAAAGTTGACGATTTCTATTAACGTACACTGGCACCAATTATCTCAAAGTAATGGACGCCTTGGCTGGCGCAGACGGATATCCCCGTGTTTGATATGAACCCAATCTGGCTGTGATAAGGAAGTGCGTTCCTCCTTTAGAGCGGAAACTCAGCGCACGACGACTACCACAGACAAATAGACAGAACGCTACAATGTTTAAACGGGAGAGTACGCCAACCCACAAAGAACCTTACTAGGAGCGGTGAGAGACGCTAGCACAGTCGATCTCCTCTTCGGCCCGCGCCACCCCTTTAACAACCCCCTTCTACCCACCTCCTTTTTTTTTTTTTTATTTTATTTTATTTATTTTCTTTATTGATTTTGTGTTTTTGTCAATTTGAATCAGTCGTACTATTGTGAATTGTGTCAATTAATCTTTATTGCTATTCTACACAAAACAATCCGTTTTCGATTAGGGCCCGAAAAACGGGGAATATGTTCGCAACAGCTGCATACGTACTAGTTATAGCGGAGATTACACTAAAATGAATTACTGTATACTGGTATTCTGTATCACTTGTTTTGGAACATGCACTAAAATTTAAGTTAACAAAAAAAAGTTAATAAAACAATTACTAGGCTTATGTACTTGTTTACGACCAGAGTAAATGCGAGACAGCCTTATTTTGAAAGAACTTAAACTGTGTGTTGGATGTGAGAGTCCTCCAGTGGGTTGTTCCAATTTAATATACCACACACACACACATCACTATAACACACATCACACACACACCCACACACACACACACACAGCACACACACACACACTCCACACACACACACCACATACACACATACCCCATACAAACACCTACACACATACACCATACACACATACTCACATACACACATACACATACACACATACACCACACACACACACCCACACACAACATCACCACACACACACCCACACACACACACACACCACACCACCACTATCATATATATAGTCACACACACACACCACACCACAATCACTATATACACACACACACACCAACAGCCGCCACACACACACCTAGCACCCCGCACCACACCTCATTATACCCCATCAGTTCACACACATCACTATAACACAGCACATAACTATCGCACACACACCTTTTACTATAAATATACACACCCACACAACCACTCTACACCTCCACACACACCCACGACTCATTATACAAATTATTTATATATATATAGATATGTATAGTGTTGTGATGTTGTGTTGTCATAGTGGTTGTTTGTTCTGTCTATCTCTATGTAAAGTGTGTGTGTGTTGGTGTGTGTGTGTGTGTGTATACACACTCACTATACACACACTCAACACACACCACCGTATCCATATATATAATATATAATATATATATATATATATATATACACAACACACACATACACTACCACTATACAGATATACACATCACACACACACCACCTATCACTATACAACAGTAACTTGGTTTTTCACACATGGCTTTCTCCATTTGGCTTTATTTTTGTTAAATGAAATCTGACACGGTGTAAAATATGTCATGTGTTTGTTGTTCATCTAGTGGTATTTACCTAATTTTAAGACCTGCTAAGAACATTGATTGGTTTACTGTCCTGATATGTAACACCATAGAATTCAACAAGGGTGTATACCTTCTTTTTCACACATATATATTATATATATATATATTATGTGACAAAACGCCCCTCTTTGTAGTGCTGGACGGCTGCTGGGTCTTCCCGACACAGTCTTTGAGGGTAATTATACAACAAACAGATCATGAAGTATATTGTGCTGCTTAACGCAGGCTTCTGCCTGTCTTTATTTTTCATCAGAAGGTACTGCAGCTTTAACATGTTAGGTTAAGCTAGAGGTACTCAGATACTTTCATTCAGCAGTTCACACATTCAGTGTTACCATAGTCTCCACTCCTGTTTTATTTCCAAGAAAATAAACCAAAAAATCATATCCGCAAATCCTATCCTTTTCAGGTATCTAACTACACATCAGAATCAGTCTCTCTAACAGCTGCTGGCCAACAAACTGGTTCCCCAGCTTAAAAAATGCTCTCTCCATTTAGGGACACAAGATACAGCACAGTCTTTTAGCAACAGCATATCATTTGTTTTGTCTTATCTTTCGTTGGGTCCAGGCAAATCCTCTGGTACTGTCATACTGGTTAGAGGCGGTTCAACCTCGACACTGGATGCAGGAGAGCCTCGTGACACCCCACCCCCATGCCTCCACGGATATAGAGAGAAATGCAAAACCCTCTCTGCTCTAATACTGTGCAATGTGATTATAGAGCATGTTGAGGGAGAACTGGCCATGGTATCGTGTCCTGGTCTTTTCGCATCCAGCTTGCCCTGATTTAATGGAAGCTGTGGAACTGATCATTTTAACTATTCCTGCACTTTTCTGCTCTAAAAATGGGGCCTGAACGCTGCCCTAACTCTTGGACTATGTCACAATATATATATATAATATACCGTTTATTTCCGCGCATAAGACACGGGGCCGTATAAGACGCCCCTCAACTTTTCCATGAAAATATATGTTTGGGATTACACACACACACACCACACACAACACACACCACGATACATATATATTATAATAACACACACCCACACACATCACTATATCCAACACACACATCACTATACAACACATCCTCATTATATAACCACAACACACCATCACTTCCCCTATACCACCCATACACACCACCACAACCACAGCACACACCTCACTATACACACACACACACACACACACACAAACCACACACCACCCCCCACACCCACCTCCCCACACCCCCACACCCACACAGCCACTTTCGCCTATATATCGACACCCCCACCATGCCCACTACCTCCGACAACACTCTCCCCCTAGCCCACAACTCTAACACACACACACACACCATTTAACAATATATATTATATATATATATATCGATATATATATAGATATATTATATATATAGTGGTGTGTGTGTGTGTGGTAATATGTGTGTGTGTGTGTTATATATTATGTAAAGTGGTGTGGTGTTGTGTGTGGTGTGTTGGTGTGTGGTGGTGTGTGTGTGTGTGTGTGGGTGTGTGTTGTGTGTGTGTGGTGGTGTTGTTGTGTGTGTGTGTTGTGTGTGTGTGTGTGTGTGTGTAATACACACATCACTATAACACCCCAACACACCCACACCTGTTATGGAACAAGAGCACACATTTCTGACTCACACCCCCTCTCCTCCTTTGCAGTTTCTGCCTGTCAGATTTATTCCCAGCTGCATGGAGTCTGGCAGACATACTGTGCCTGCGTGGCTGCAACAATGTTTGCACTCCTGCCTGCGAGCGTGACATCAGTGAGCTGCTACAGCAGTCTCTGTGAGTCCTCACCAGAATGTGCTAGTCTGCCCCCCCTCCTGTTTGTTCAGACATGGTCTGCCCCTAGACTTTTCCTTTGCCACACACGCACCTCCTTCCTACTTCCTTTTCAACCTGAGCAGTGAGTAAAGAACCTTTCTCTGTTTATAAACCCTTGGTGAGGCCATCTCTTTTTACCGGTCCTAACTATAATCACCACTACACACAATCACAAGTATCTGTCCCTGCTACTTTTCCCAATAAAGTGGAGGAAATTTACAGGACTTGGAGTGATTTAAAGGGAACTGTGTTAATGCTATCGGGAGCCATTCATACCAACGTGCCCTGGCTTCAGAATAGTAAAAAGAGGAGCCGTGTGCCTTGGAAATACACACAGAGGAGCTGCTACCCACAGCCTTTAGCTAAAGATACAAGCAGCAGCTTACGTAGCAATAAATAAACAGCAGTCTCTCACCACATTGCACAAGCACGTTGCTACACAGAGCCACAAGCCTCTACACAGCAAACTACCACAGCTTTATGCAAAGACAGTGAGCAAGCCTTACTTGCTAATACTACACAAAGGAATCACCCAGCAGCTACTACTCAAAGACTTTATGCTATACAGAATAGTCTCTGCACCCCAGGACAAAGCAGAGCTTCACTCTGCCAGACAGGGCAGCAAGCTTTATACAGCAAACTGCCACACAGCCTTGCAAACAACAGTGCTTCTCTCACAATACCTAATGCCTTTTTCTCTGTCTAGTCCACCCGCTGCTCAGCCCCACAGTGAGGAGCCAACGGACATCTGTAAGTACAGCTACCCCCAACGCTGCACGTGCAGGACACGCTCGGCATCATCTGAGACAGACGCCCATCGCTGACCAGGTAAAAGACCGCACGCCACACGCACTGGCAAAGGCCTACACACACCTACAGCATGGCAGAACTCAGACCTCACCAGACATCACGCAGGAAAGCGATCTCTCAGACACAGAGACCGCGCGCATCTGCAACAGGCGCAGGCCGGCGCAAGGCCTAAACGGACAGTCACACTGACACAAAAGGCCCCGCGAAAAATATAGAGGACATTGAAGCACACCGCGAAAGGTTGAAAGGCCTGGGAGGACACTGGTCGTGAAATATGTAACGTTGCAAGCACTAGTGATCAGAGAAACAAATTAGGCAAGCTATAGCCCAATGAGGTCAAGTCACAAACGTTACAAATGCTGTCACAAACATATCTCGCCTACCTAAAAAGAATTAACACAGAGGAAAGGCCTCAGCGAACGCGACCAGCAGGAGGCAACTGACCTGGAGCGTGACGGCTTCGTGCAGACCACTATTACTGAGGCCAGAAGACCAGAGAAAAGACTTTTGCTGGAAACTGCATCGCCCTCAAGCATATCCAGACACTCATCAAGGTCAGCAAGATCAGTGCAATCTCACGCGTCTAGCGCAAGCGCGAGCGCTACCAAGGCGCGAGCCCACAGCATGGCCGCACGTTGCCAGGGCCGAATATGGTCGAGAGAGGCAGCCGTAAGGGCAAAAGAGCGCGCATAGAAGAGGAGGAGCGAATGCCGCACCCGCCGCCGCTGCCACTGCCGCGCTGCACTGCCGCCGCTCCAATGCGGCTGCCAATGTCCGCCGCCGCCAATCTGCCGCCTGCTGCCGCGGCGCGAAAAAGGCCGAATTGGACGCGATCTAGAGGCACTTAATCAAGAGAAGGAAGCCGCCGCCAGCCATAAGCCCAAGCCGAAGTCCTAGAAGCAGCTGCGAGACAGGACGGCGGGGAGCTACCGTACAGACGGATAGCTTCAGAGGATCCAGCCCAATGCACTGAAGACTACGTAAGGAGCCTCTTCAGTGTACACCAGCGCACCATCTCAACACGAGGAGCGACACCACAGACAACGAAGACTCGCTAGGACCACGAGGAGAAGACGCTGCTCTGTCAATGGCATACGCTGCCTGGATAGCCACAGCCGCAACAGTGACCCACACGCCAGAGCGCACACGGATGCACCACAACAGGCTCGTAATCCATACACCCCACGTCTGGAGAAAAACCCCTCACCACATGGCCACAGCCATCACGCGTCCACCAAGGAAGAGCGACCGCAAGACCGTCCCGCAACTACTCAGAACGGGGCAAACGCGCCGACGTCTCAGGTCTGACAGACATAGCCAAGTACATGATCCGGCGCGACTTGGTGCACGCGGACTCATCAGCTTCGACGACCGCCCCTGAGAACTAAACTAGACGTGGATTCACGTTCAAAGACGCAATCGACAGCTTGGGACTTCTCAGCAAGGGAAGAGCTCAACCTTGTGTTAAGTTCTTGGGGGACGTATCCAGGGAGCAAGCGCAGAGACTTCGGACGGCAAACGCACATCAACCCCAAGTAGTTCTGGACCTAGTGTGGGAAAGGCTAGAAGAGACTATGGCAGCCCTGAAGCAGTCGAGGATTCACTCTTCAAAAGAACGAGAGCTTCCCCAAGATCACGAGTAAAGACTACTCAAAGTTACGAGATCTTGGAGACCTGCTGGCAAGAACTGGAGTTCGCAAGGAAAGACCATTCCTAATAGGTCTCAACGCCCTAGATTCAGCTCGTGGAGTGAGACCCTCCTGGAGAAGCTACCTTCAACCTCCAAGAAAGGTGGCTTTCACAAGGTTCCAAATACAAAAGGGAGAGCAGGTTGTCTTCCCCCCATTCTCATTCTTCTCGTGAGCTTCATCTGCGAAGCGGCAAAGACAAGAAACGACCCCAGCTTCCATCTATGGGCGCAAACCACATCCAGCGCCAGCCACCGAGGAACGAAAGGTCACAGCAAGGGTTGCAAGGACTCCAGAACACCCATCTCGTCCACAGGACGGACGTGCCCCTACGACCCACGCGAGTCCCAGCCAGACGGCCGACAGGGACAAAAACCAAGGGACCTTAACAAAGAATGCCCTATCCACAAAAAAGCCGCATCCACTTAACAAGTGCTTCGGATTCAGGATGAAACCATGAGGAGCGAAAGAACCTACTCAGGGAATGGGGAGCCTGTTTCAAATGTTGTGCTTCCACAACTCATTTATCAAGGACGCAAAGAGCTATGAAATCACAGAGTGCGATAGCGACAGGCACATAGCCGCTCTAACACCCGAAGCTATGAAGCCCACAGCAACGCAAAGCCCTAACCCTCCGACAAAGCAGGGCGGGAGGAAGAAGTGGGAGACAACCACCCCCCCCCCAGTCAGTAGCATCCAAATGCACAGAAGTATGCGGAGAAGGAACACGGTAGATCTTGCTCTAAAATATGTCTGGTAGCAGTGCACCCAGAGGGACACCCCAAAGAGCCAAAGGATGTATGCAATCATCGACGACCAGAGCAACCGATCGACTGGTCAGGTCCGAATTCTTCGATATGTTCGGCATACAGACAGTACTTCTCCTTACACTCTCAGAACGTGCGCAGGGCGAATGGAGACTAACGGGAGAAGATGAATGGCTACACCCATATGCTCAATAGACGGCAAAGTGAGCATGCCCCTTCCCACCTCATCGAGTGCAATCACATGGCGGAAGAAGACTGAGATCCCCCGCCAGACGTGGCCGACACATCCCCCATCTAAACCATTCCGATCATATCCCACAACTAGACGAAGATGCCCAACCTGCTGCTACTTGGCAGGAGACATCATGTAGCCCACAAGATCCGGCGAACAGCGAAATGGGGACCTCACACGGCCCAAGCGCCCAAAGGCTCGATCTAGGATGGGTGGTAGTTGAAGAAGTAGTGCATAGACAGATAGAGGACCACAACGTAGGCCGCCCTACACACGAACCTTGTTGGAGAACGGTCGTATACTCCCACTTCAAACGCTTTTCCGAACCACTTTCAGGCCCAAGACGGAGAAGCGAAGTCGGAAAGACGCAGGGTAGCTTCGTCGAATAGAAGACTTCTATGTGGAACGCGGATTAAAATCCAGTTCCCACCGAAGAAGAAGCCGTAATTACTCAAGAGGGACACAAAATATGTTAGCGAAGGCCAACCTAAGGTTGCCCAAATAGCTTCCACCAACAGTGCCACAGTGATGAGTCGTTTCACCACGCAGATGATCAAGCACACAGATCTCCCAATTTGGATCTGGGGACCGACACGCCTCCCATACAGCGCGCCTGGGGATACTGGAATCTTAAAACAGACAAACCTTATATGTTCCAGTAGCTCATCGAGAAAAACTCCTTCCAGCGGTCGCGGAGTCCTGTCCACCGTTAACAGTCTCTACGACCCGCTAGGATTCGTGCTTCCTGTTTACTATACCAGG
>WSYH01003048.1:0-41152 GCA_036426205.1 Ascaphus truei
TCTTTCGCCCGTCTGAAAAAAGCTTGTATCTGCTCCCATTCTCATCCATCCTGATCCCAAACTTCCTTTTACCCTTGAGGTCGACGCCTCAGATGTGGGCGTAGGCGCCGTTCTGTCCCAAAGGAAGAATTCCCTGTCCAGGTTGCATCCTTGTGCATTTAAAAAAAAAAAAAAATCTCCGGCCCAGTGCAACTACGATATTGGGAACCGGGAACTCTTGGCCATGAAGCTAGCTCTCGAAGAATGGAGACACCTGCTTGAGGGTAATGAAGATCCAATAACCATCCTCACGGATCATAAGAACTTGCTTTACATTGAAGGTGCACGCCGCCTGGGAGCCCGTGAAGCCAGATGGTCACTGTTTTTCTCTAGGTTTAATTTCATAATTTCTTACCTTCCCGGATCCAAGAATATTAAAGCTGATGCTCTTTTTTGACAATTCTCCCTGGACGACAAGACTGAGGATCAGCAAAAAAACATTTTACCGCCAAAATGTATTCTCTCGGCCTATCATTTGGAGCACTCAAGGACATTGTCTGCCAACAAAGCCACATGCCTCCTGGCATCTCACCTCCACAGGACCGTCTCTTCACCTCACGTAAGAAGGTCCTTGAATGGAGTAATTCGTCCAAATCTGCAGGCCATCCCGGCACCAAAAGGACCTTGGATCTCATCTCTCACATCTCTCCTGGTGGCCAGGAATGCAAAAGGACATAAACAATTTTTAGCTGCGTACCCTCCGTGTGCCAGGACTAAAACTCCCAGGATACCTCCTGCAGGTCTCTTTCAACCTCTACCTATTCCGGATCGGCCATGGACACATTAGTCGATGGATTTCATTGTGGACTTGCCTAGTTCCAAGGGTATGGACACGATTCTTGCAATAGTAGACTGTTTTTCGAAGCAGGCCCATTTCATACCACTCAAGGGCCTGCCCAACTCTCCCAGATTAGCTGAATCTTTATCAGGGAGATTTTTCGGTTACATGGAGTACCCTTTCGAAATAGTTTCAGATAGAGGATCGCAATTCATTTCTCGTTTCTGGCGCTCGTTTTGTCTTCAGCTAGGTATTACCCTACATTTCTCATCGGGATACCACCCACAGACCAATGGTCAAACGTAGAGAGGACAACCAGTCCCTTCAACAGTATCTACGTTGCTTTACGTCGGATTCCCAAGACGACTGGTCGGAACTCTTACCCTGGGCAGAATTTGACCACAATAACGCATGAAGCAGCTCTACCCTGGAGTCGCCGTTCTTCGGAAGGCTCGCTCGAGGATTTGAACCTCTTATCGACAGACAACTATACAGTCATTCAGTTTCTGAAGCTTGCCATTATGTTTTTAATCCATCCCTAGTCGAGCATCACCTCTCTGCGCCTGCGTGCCTAATTTTCCTATTGTTCTTTGTTTACGGTAAAGCTTTTGAAAATCCCTTCTTGAATTTGATATGTAAATCTGATTTGCATAGCACTGTGAAATTGAGAGTAAAAAAATCATTATCTGATTCATGTTGTTGATGCAGTAACCACTTTTTGTCATTCTTTCTTTTTCTTTGGTGTAGGTGTGGGGCGGGGGGGTTGTCAATGATAATGATTATCATGAATGTAAATAAATTTTTATTTTATTTTATCAGGAACAAAAAAAACATATATAAAAATAATCATGAATAATACAAAATGCAGTCTTTATTAAGTTCTTCTGTCAGATGGAAATTGAGGGCCGGTGGATAATCCTGAATAATGCACATTGATAATAATATTAATTAATAATATATAATAATATATATATATAGTAAAAAAAAAAAATTCCGTCTTTATCTTCTTCCTCATTCTGTGTACAGTACAGTAGTTCATTGAGAGAGGTTGTGTGTACATCATGACTGCAGTTTAGATACTGTACACTTAACTGTACAAACAGTTCACAGACTTTACACGATACCCCCCCCTCTCCCCAGTCCATCCTTTTTTTCTGAAAAGACAAAAAAACAAAAAATTAGTGCAGTTATGTGCATACTGTATTATGGCATTGTGTGCTGTATAGTACTGTCAAACTAGTCTATACTGGAACTACTGTATACTGTGACTACTTTTAAATACATTGAAACTAGATGGCTGGTGATGATCTCTCTGGAAAGAAAAAAATTGAGCAGTTAATTGCATACTGTATTATGGCATTGTGTACTGTATAGCTACTCAATATTGGACTACAGTATGCAGTTAGTACTGTCAAACTAGTCTATACTGGAACTACTGTATACTGTGACTATGTCACGGGAGACTCCTGTGGCGGGTAGGATCTCGGTGTCCGGAAAAGCACGAGCGTAGTAGGGGTCACAAGCAGAGATCAGAGGCAGGCGGCAGATAGCGAAGTCAGGTAGCAAGCAGAGGTCGGCAACGAGGAGACTGGAACAGGACAGGGGAGCATTAACAGGTCTGGGGGCAGGGACTGAGAACTGGAACAAAACAGGGACAAGCCAGATTACCAGCAAGGGCCTTTACTGTGAACAGACTATAATACAGGTACAGGTACATAAACAGATCAGGATCAAAGACAGAGGCATGTGCTGAGGAGTCTGACTAGAAGCAAAGGCAATTGAACCAACCAGGAAGCAGAAGCTATAAAGGACAAAGACAGGAGCAACAAGAAGACAGACAGGCAGACAGAGGAACCCAGAGGAAACAGAAGACAGCAGCACACCCAGTGGACAAAGAAGAACTATGGCTAAGCAGGAGGTCTAGGCGATCCTGACAGACTACTGTTAAATACTTTGTAACCAGATGGCTGGTGCTGCTCTCTCAGGGAAAAAAAAATCTGTGCCATACTTACCTGTATCATACTGTACTTACAATACTACAGTACAGTACTATACCATACTACCTTCCTGATGCTTGCCCATTACGCGCGATCACAATGGGCAACACAGTCGCAATATGGTCAATATATTTATTGCATTGTTCCACGGTGAGTACATCGTTCCAAAAACTCAGTATGCATTACGCCAACTCATCCTTTTTGGAGGGTTTCACGACTTTTCGGATATGGTCCTTCAGCTGATGCCAGACCATTTCGATAGGATTGAAGTCTGACGATCTGTCATTGGAGGGAGGGGGAAAAAAGGACAATTAGTTGAAGAGATACAGAACACAGTAATAACAGTGGGAAGAAATGAGACACGGTTACCGCATTTACTCCGCTGGCGTCTTCACCATGTTGATACCGCGCTCAAGGATATGCGCTGTTGACGCGGTGTGCTTAGGATAGTTGTCCTGGTAGAAACGGTGACCATCCGGGAACTCACGTGTGATGTATTCCACAATCTCAGGCACAATTTTGTCATGCATAAAAGGTTACACACTTTGCATAGCCCACCACTTGATGATCTTTATCTGAACTTGCCCTTGTCCAGATACTGCATTGTGCCTTCTGCTTCCATGGATCAACCCCGATTCAACGGATGCAGGAACCCACTCGCCTCTGCCGTGCCTGTCATGCAGAAAAAGCGAAAGGCGGCGGCAGCGGCAGCGGCAGCCGTTTCCAAGCCAAGGCCAAAGGACAGCTGCTGACCCCAAAGGCTAAGGGTTTTAAAACACGTAAGCTTTATTATGTCAAGAAGAAATTCGGTGATGTACACACAACGCAAAACAAATGGCAGCCAACTTATCGAACCCGCAGGCCACTTCCTCGTTTATGCTTCGACGACTCTGCCGCTGCTCTCCCGGAAATCTACAGCCCATCTTCTCCACTACTCGTCCACGACGCTGCCGCCGCTCTCCCGGAAACCCACAGCCCATCTTCACCACTGCTCTTCGACGCCGCTGCCGCTGGTGCCCCTGAAATCCACGGGTCACTTTCTCCATTACGCTTAGACGACTCTGCCGCTTCTCGCCCGGAAATCCACAGGTTACTTTCTCCATCCCTCTTCGATGACGCTGCCGCTTCTCCTCTCCGAGAAATCCACAGGTCACCACATCCATCCTTCTTCGACGACGCTGCCGCTTTTCTACATGGAACCCCCATCTTATCCTCCAAAGCACCCATCCACCCAGATGTCCACAGCACGCCATGCACAAGAACCAGCTCGTTAGACTGCATGCTGAATGGGTTAAGTGTGGATATCCCCAGGAACTCTACTATGCTAAAGATAGATCTGCTTTTGGAGACCATGCTAAATATGGATCAACGGATGCAGAAGATGGATCAACGGATGGAGAAGATAGAGACTGACATAGCAGGGATACATAATTTGCTCGGTGTTCATGCCCCTGTATCCCCGACGCCGGAGCAGGAGGGTGGCATGGATGTGATTAATGGGACCTTCGACCGCCTTTCAACACCAAGCGCACCCCCTCCACCAGAAGAATTTGTGTACATATATGCCATTGAGGAGGAGGATAACATGACAAACCCGTCAAGACCACGCCAGGAGACAACACGGCGACCAAGACAGGAGGAAAGCTTCCTCCCAGACAACCTACCCTCACCTGCCGCCACAAGTACACCCGCTCCCAGAACCCAACCTACATACGCTTGCATCGATACGGTGCCCGACATCATCCTGCGCGATCTGACACTGGCACTCAGGGAGAAGTATAGGGTTATGAGTTCTGGTTTACCCCAGAAGTATGCCATGTTAATTTTTAAGCACCACGTGTCCTACTTGGTGTACTGCGGGTGGGTCTACAAAGTGAACTATGAAGGAAATCGCGAAAAAAGGGCGCTTCCTGAAAATCTAAGAAGGACTATTGTGGAGGAATTGCGGCGCTATTTTTCAATAACAGATCCTTTAATGAAAATCGTTCGAGACTCCATTAATGGCATTTTGCGCCAAACATGGAAGGACAATCTGGTGGGGATCGCATTTGCGTGACTGTTCAACTGTTGTTTATTTTTTGTAAATGTTTTTGTAAATGTTTTGACTTGCTGTACTTTAATAAAGGAGATGTTGGGTTTTTTAAATTTCCTGAATAAATAATTTTTTTTAATAACACCATACTGTTGTGCTGTACAGGCATACTCCGTTTTACGTACACTCGCAAGTACGTGCATTTTTTTAAACTTGCACCTTACCCCCTGTGTACGTACGCGTGCTTCGCGAGTACGGACACCAGGGGGCGGCGTGTGCATGCTGTGGCGGTGTGCCCTCTCCCCGGCTCTTCCTTCACCCGGCTCCCCCAGCTCTTCCTTCACCCGGCTCCCCCAGCTCTTCCGTTCCCCGGCTCATCCTCTCCCCGACTCTTTCGATCACCCCCCTCCTCTCCCTGGCTCTTCCGATCACCCCCACCTCTCTCCCCGGCTCTTCCGATCACCTTCCCCTCTCCCTGGCTATTCCGATCATCCCCCCTCTCTCCCCGGCTCTTCCAATCACCCCCCCCGGTTCTTCCGATCACTCCCCTGAGCCCGCTCAGAGCCACACTCTAGTGTGCGTGTGCCACCTCTGATTGCCATGCTTCTGCCGCCCGCAACCTGCACGCTGCTTGAGGTAGGGGAAGAAAGGGAGGAGGGACATGCAGTGGGTGGTGTGATGTGATGTGAGGGACATGGGGGGGGGGTGATGTGAGGGGCATGGGGGGGTGATGTGAGGGACATGGGGGTGGTGATGTGAGGGACATGGGGGGGTGATGTGTGAGACATGCAGGTGGGGGGTGATGTGAGGGACATGCAGGTGGGGGATGATGTGAGGGACATGCAGGTGGGGGATAATGTGAGGGACATGCAGGTGGGGGGTGATGTGAGGGACATGCAGGTGGGGGTGATGTGTGAGACATGCAGGTGGGGGGTGATGTGTGAGACATGCAGGTGGGGATGTATGGTGAGACATGCAGGTGGGGGATGATGTGAGACATGCAGGGTGGGGGGAATGTATGTGAGACTGCAGGTGGGGGATGATGTGAGACATGCCGGTGGGGATGATATGAGACATGCAGGTGGGGGGTGATGTGAGACATGCAGTGGGGGTGATGTGATACATGCAGTGGGGGTGATGTGAGACATGCAGGTGGGGGATGATGTGAGACATGCAGGTGGGGGAAGATGTGTGACATGCAGGTGGGGGTGATGTGTGAGACATGCAAGTGGGGGATGATGTGAGGCATGCAGGTGGGGGGTGATGTTGAGACATGCAGGTGGGGGGTGATGTGTGAGACATGTAGGTGGGGGGTGATGTGTGAGACATGCAGGTGGGGGGTGATGTGTGATACATGCAGGTGGGGGGTGATGTGTGGGACATGCAGGTGTGGGGTGATGTGTGAGACATGAAGGTGGGGGGTGATGTGTGAGACATGCAGGTGGGGCGTGATGTGTGAGACATGCATGTGGGGGGTGATGTGTGAGACATGCAGGTGGGGGGTGCTGTGAGACATGCAGGTGGGGGGTGATGTGAGACACATGGTGGGGGTGATGTGAGACATGCAGGTGGGAGGTGATGTGAGGGACATGGGGGGGTGATGTGATGGAGATGCAGGGGGGTGATATGAGGGAGATGCAGGGGAGGGGTGATATGAGGGAGATGCAGGGGAGGGTGATATGAGGGAGATGCAGGGGGGGGGGGAACTATGAGGGAGAGCAGGGGAGGGTGTGATGAGGAGATGCTAGGGGGGGTGATATAAGTGAGGGAGATGACAGGGGGGGTGATATGGAAGATGCAGGGGGGTGATGTGTGGTGATATGAGGTAGATGCAGGGGGGGTTGATGATGGTGATATGAGGAGTGCAGGGGAGGTGATATGAGGGAGATGCAGGGGGGGGTGATATGAGGGGATCAGGGGAGGGTGATTGAGGGAGATGCAGGGGGGGTGCGGGGTGGGGGTGATATGAGGGAGATGGAAGGGGGGGTGATATGAGGGAGAGGCAGGGGGGTGATATGAGAGATGCAGGGGGGGGTGATTGAGGAGATGCAGGGGGGTGATATGAGGGAGATGCAGGGGGGGTGATATGAGGGAGATGCAGGGGGGGTGATGAGGTGAGAGGGATGATTGAGGGAGATGCAGGGGGAGGGGTGATATGAGGGGATGCAGGGGGGTGATATGAGGGAGATGCAGGGGTGGGTGATATTAGGGAGATGCAGGGGAGGGTGATGTGAGGGACATGGGGGGGTGAGTGATGGGAGAGGGGGGTGATATGAGGGAGATGCAGGGGAGGGGGTGATAGAGGGAGGAGATGCAGGGGAGGGTGATATGAGGGAGATGCAGGGAGGGTGATATGAGGGAGATGCAGGGGGGGGGTGAGGTGATTGAGGGAGATGCAGGGGGGGTGATATGAGGGAGATGAGGGGGGTGATATGAGGGAGATGCAGGGGGGGGTGATATGAGGGAGATGCAGGGGGGGGGTGATATGAGGAGATGCAGGGGGAGGTGATAGGAGGGAGATGCAGGGGAGGGATATGAGGAGTGCAGGGGGGGAGGGGTGATATGAGGGAGATCAGGAGGGGTGAATGAGGGAGATGCGGGGGGGGGTGATATGAGGGAGATGCAGGGGAGGGTGATATGAGGGGTGCTGGAGGAGAATATAATTTTACCCGTGGCGGCCCGATTTTTAAAAAATATTTATGGGGGGGTCTTTAAAAATGTATTGAGGCGGTGTGGGTCTTTTAAAAATGTATTGGCGGGGGCATTTTTAATATGTATTGGCGGGTGGGGTTCTGAGTGTTTGCTGTCAGTCTTGTTGTTCTGTTTTGTATTGTTTGTTGGTTTGTGTTTTTCATTGTATATTGCTGTGTTGCACTTATTTCTCTTTTTTCTTTTCTATATCGTTCTTCACCGATGATGAAGCCATATCTGACTACTAAAGAGACTGAGGAATTTGCTCAGTCACCTCCTTGGACACTCATCCTACTTTCTGAAATTTCCAGAAGCATCATCCCATGGACTTTCAAGGCGACGGGTACCCCTTTTTGTTTCATCCACTGTAAAGTGTTTTGAATTTCTGTACTTTAATAAAGGAGATGTTGCGTTTTTAAATTTTCTGAATAAAGAATTTTTTTTAATAACACCATACGTGTGCTGTTTACATTTTGACTTTTGTTCTGTTAGTAATAAAGGAGATGTTGCGTGTTTCAAACTTGTAATATAAAGACATTTTTTTACTTACTGACAGAGGACCTGCACAATCCCAGTCCCGAGGGCCGCAAACAGGCACGGTTTTCAAGGTTATCCTGAAAACCGGGCCTGTTTGCAGCCCTCGAGGACTGAGTTGTGCAGGGCTGATGACGTTAACTGTACAACCATCCTACTTGTAAATGTTTTGACTTCTGTACGTTAATAAAGGAGATGTGCGTTTTTGTAAATTTCTGAATAAAGATTTTTTTTTTAACTTTCTGTTTATTGGTTTTTGCATAAATTATCATACAATCAAAATGTTATTGCATATAGACAAAATCCATTCAGGGACATACAACATTTAACAGACAAGGGATGGGAGAAATAACAGGGTCATGAAACAAAAAAAGGAGGGAGGGAGAGAAAGGGGGGGGGGTTTAGAGAAGGGTATGCCACGTCTCTTCCTATTCTCATTGATCGCTGATCGACCACTGACGTTTCCATTTTTGCTTATTCACATGGTGATGTACCCGCCTGTTCCTGGATCCTGTAGGGGGGCCTCCTACTGTCCGTTCTCACCAGTCTTGTACGCATCCCGCGCTGCGCTGCGCATCCAAGGAGAACCCACTTTATCCTATTAAACCCAAATGGTGGCATTGCTACACCCTGATATCGTCTGAGCCAGCCAAGGCAGCCCAGACCCTTTTGGAATTTTAAGCCAGTGTCGTTAACCAAACTTGTTTAACTTTCCCTCTGGATAGAAACCAACTTCTGTTTCTGATTTTTTCTAGTATGAATTGCATTGGTTCCACAATGCTGCGGGGTCTCGCACCTCATAGCCGTTGCGAAATGTGCTATTAATTTGTTCCCAATCTTGCGACTTCATCTGTGGTTTGCTTAATAGGAACAGCCAAGGTCTAGCTGAATTTGGGGGCCCAAAATCACTCTGTAGCCAATCGAGAATCTTGACTCCAACGGGTATAATTTTAGGCAATGACCACAGCAGGTGTATCAGTATTCCTGTTCCCCCCCCAATTGCCGACGGGCAGGGGGGAAGACCCGTAACAAGTTAGCCAGTCTAACTGGAGGAGATAACCACTTACAAAACTATATGAGTTCCCTCCTTCGAATGTCGTGCAGATGTGGAACATGGCCGCAGCCTTAAATTTTCTGTCCAGTCTCTCGTCCCTAGTGTCTCCTGCAAGTCTGACTCCCGACTTCCTGAATCGGGTAGGTTTTGTGTGTCGTCCGTTGTCACACCGAGTACATTACTGTACAGAGTAAGAGATTCAGGTCCCCGCTGTCAGTGCCCTCACGCAGAGCCTTTTCAAAATTTGTTAACGGTGATCTCACCAAGGTTGTGTTTAAAATGCCCCGAACCTGGAGGTACCTAATATATTCCTGTATTAGGGATAGCCGTCTTTCCGACTATAAATTGGTTACAAATATTTGATGGTATTTCTACCCCTCCAGGTCCTTCAGTCTTCTGAAACCCTAATTGTCGCCAAAGCGTAAAATTCGTACCTCTAGAGCCAGGAACAAAATCTGGGTTTACACGACAAAGGTGCCATTAAAGTGTGGTTTTGAGTGTCAAGTAGCGATTACTTTTTAGCCACCTCCCACGACCGATTATTGAGTTGAGCACAGATGGTCCGAAAGCTTTTTATGTCCTTACCTCTTTTTTTTGGTACCAAATTAGATTCCCTGAGCTCCAGCAGGGCACACAACTTCTCTCCAGCTGCCCCCACCTTCGCAGCGCTCTTGGTCTCCATTCTTGTGATATTTGGCCACAATTGCGCCGCTTTATAATAGGGACAACAAGCATGGCACTGCCAGTTCCTCCAGCTTTCTACTCGGTTTTTGCATAATTGTTGCATTAATCCGTGGTTTGTGTACCCCTTCCAGATAAACTGTTGTTATTTTAGGGGGGGAAGTTTGTAAGCCTTCATCTTCAAGATCTAGACCACGGGATCGGAAAGAGTCGTGGAACAGGATAGAGTATCCGGGGGAGGATTTTTTTGTTGATCTTGACACTGTAATTCTCATATCCATGAATACCATATGTCTGACCAGTCTTTCAGTTCTTCTTAGGAGTCCCTCAATAGACTGGGTAATTTGTTTTATATCAGGGAGGCTATCTTTTTGGTGTGATATGCAACCCATAGGTATTTATGGATTTGGATGCCATTTAAACTCAAATTGAGTTCTATCAGTTCTCCATCTCTCGTGGTCAAACTAAGCGCCTCTGATTTCGCCTGATTTATCTTGTAAACCAGAGATCCGATTAAACCTCCCCAAGAGCGCAAACAGATTAGATGGGAGCGAGGTGAGCGGTTTGGTAATTGTCAGAATAATATCGCACACACATACACAAAGCTACTTTGTGTTGTGTGTGAGTGATTTGTACACCCGTTATATCTGGGTTGCTAGTTATTTGTGCTGCTAGTGGTTTGATGCATAAGGCGAAAAGCAAGGGCGATAGCGGGCTTCCTTGTCTTGTACCCACTTTGATAGAAACCGCTCTGAGGGGAAACCCTGTGAATCACCCGCTCTCTGGAGCTGTGTATAGTGCTTTTATTGCCTTAGATTTTATCCCGAAACCAAATGCCCAAGCGTGGACTCCAAGTATGGCCAGTCATCCTGTCAAAGGCTTTCTCCGCGTCCAGGTCAAGCACCAGGCTCCAGACCTTGTTGGCATTCACCAAGTCAATTATATCTACAATCCTTCTGGTATTGTCAGCCGCTTGCTATCTCTAATAAAGCCAACCTGGTCCAGATGGATCAGCACTAGCAGGACAGCGCTTAACCGATTGGCCAGTAATTTAGAATAATCTTAACATCCGATGATTATCGAGCCTGTAACTTTGGCAATTTGTGGGATCTTTGTCGTTTTGTAAACAAGGAGATCGAAGCCTGGAGCATCTGCTTGTAAGGAATCCGACTCCCGGTTTACGGTTGCTCTTACCTTGAGACTTGTGCAGGCTGGAGCACCTCTCCTGATGTTTGCTGCAGCCTGGATTCACTCACCAAAGCAATACACACTCCCTCTGGTATCTATGCAGCTGTGCAGCTTTCATTGCAAACTATACTTGCATTCATCATTAGGGGCAGTACCTTCACACACCCCCGCCGGGGATTGGCCCGCTGGCCTTTAAGTATTGCTTGCCCATATGCTCCTTGCCGAGACATAGTCCTAACTGGAGTCAACTTGTTTGCCAAAGCTCTCGCTTGTTCCCTTTGCTGATACAGGTCACGCCCTGCGTCCTTCAGCTTCCTTCAGGCCGCTTGTTCTCCAATGCTGATTCCAGGTTACGTCCTGCACCTTCAGCTCCCTTCAAGCCGCTTGTTCCCTCATGCTGATACGAGGTTTCCCCGCGTCCTTCAGCTCTGTTTCCTGTGCTGAAGCAGAGGTTTCGTCCCTGCGTCTTCAGCCTCCTGGATTCCTGCACTAAGTAGAGGTTCGTCCCTGCGTTCTGCAGTCTCCTGGATTCCTGCACTAGAGCGGAGGTTTCCCTGTATCTACAGCTTCCTGGTTCTGGGGCCTACTCTTTCCTAATATAGAGAGGCCCGGTCCTGGTTCCTGCGCGTGTAAAGTGGATTCCCTAGCCGTCAGGACTTTTGCGTTGTAGTCACTTGTGCACCCGTACAGCAAGACGTGTGTGCTATTCTGGTCTGCCTACCATCTTCCTGTGACCAGCACCAGGGCCATGGTGTCGCTCGCGCAAAGGCCAACCCGCGCTCCAAGCTGAAGCGGGTTCTCTCCTATCCTTGTTGCCGAACTCTGCATGGACAATGTTTATCCTGACGTCTCTGTCTGACCCTGGCTTGTTACAACGAGACTCTGTCTTCTCCAATCTGATCCTGCGACATACGACTACGAACTGCGCAACCGATCAGCCTGCGCGGTCTCAGGTCGGTGCTTTTACACCCCACCTCAGCCTCGCGGTCCGGTCCGGTTTGTGGCGAGCAGAACCCTGACGTATGCTCGGCCTACAAACTCGGACCCCGCTGAGGTGTGGGTTGGTAAGTTTTTTCCTAAAAACCTGTCCCAGCCTGTAGACCAGTCCAGTTTGAGATAATTAATTTGTGCGATAAATACCTCTGATGGAAGATCCGTTTATGTGGAGGGCTGACTCCCTTGCAAAAGAAATGCGTAATAATCTGGTTTATAAAGCTTACTGCCTCAGAGACTTAAAACAGTATCTGGCCAGTGTTTTGGCCATTGCTAAAATTGCTTGCTTCCCCTGATCCCTTAACTGGGGAGGAGCTGTGTCCTGTGGAACTGGTCAAAGCCTGTAGTACACTCAATGCCCTGACAAAATCCTTGGACATTCCTATAGTATTCCTGGAACCTTCTGTAATGGTGGCTCTCGTCACGAGACGCTGCATTACTTTCCCGTGCATTGGATGATTGCTGTTAAAAAGGATCGTCTCTTAGCCGCTCACGCCGTCGTTTGGGGTATCCCTCGGCTACCAGTCCTGTTGCTAAACGGGGGACGATCTCTCTCTCGGGAGATGACCAAACAGAACTATTACCAATATCTCTCAACGTAGTAACTGCCACAGTCCCTAGCCCTGATTGTATGCCCGGGTTCCTGACTCCAATGATACGTCTACATTAACCCCTGCCAATCAGTCTGTGAAGCTCCCTGGAGTATACATGTGTTTCGCTAACAACACTAAGGTAGAATATCAGAGAATAAGTCCCTGTTCTCTCTATTTCTAGTTTGAATCCCTCTCTCTGGTCTTGAGGGTTTTCCAGCTTTAACCTTTGCTAGGCAGTCCTTGTACTTTCCCGTCAGAGAAAGAATCCCTAAGTTCTGTTCCCAGGGAATTTCTGTATTAACCCCTGAGGGGCAGCTCTTGAGTCTCTTTGATAATTCTGTGTTCTCTGCAGCCACGGTCACGCCCCTAGCTCCAGAGGAGAGATCCCTTGTCTCTCCTAATACAGAGAAAAATTTCCTGTGTTTTACTCTCAGGCACTGCTGCATTAAAACCCTGTTAAATTCTTGCGGCTCCAAGTTAATGCCTTCGGTTTAGCCTCAGAGAATGAGGTCCACAAGTCAGACACAGTAGGTGGCATTGATGGATTCCCATAACCGTGAGTCCCTAGATATTCTTTGCTATAAATCCCCTGCTTCAGCTCAAGTTTCCGCGAGTTTCGTCTCCGGAGACTTCGGTCTAAAGTTCTGGTTCCTGATAAAGTGTATTCAGGAGTCAGGTTTTCCTAAGCTAGTCGCCGAGTTCCTTCTCCCGGGTATTTCACTGAACCAGCCTGTCGCCTCACATAGCGGTGACCCCTGCTTCAGCGCCTAGTTCCCACATTATGGAGTCTGCAGTAAGTTCTGGTTTCCCAGACATTCCTTACCAAATACCTACTTCAGAGACCAAGTACAGCGTATGATTAACCCCCATGTTACTGTCTGAGTTCTCCTCCTCTTAAGCTTAGGGTTAAAGGCTACAGTAGTCTGTATGTCTCTCCTGGGGTTCATATTGTGTTCCCAGGAATGTTTTGCTGATGCACGGTTTTCTCCCAAGAGTGACGCTTTTCCATATAGATTAGTAAAAAGCTTGCACACTCTTTTCCTTTTCGCTGAATTGTGGCTTTCTAGTTTTGAGACTCTGAGAGGTAATGATCTCCTTCTGATTCTGAAGCTCTTCCTACAAGGAGTATCCTGTCTGGGGTCCCCCTGATTTCTCTCTCCAGGCTAATTCTCCAGGGATCAGCATATCTGTGGTCACTCCCTAGTACTGTCTGAGGCACCATGCATTATTACAAGTCCTGGGGTTAACTCTGAGCTGTTTAGCTGTCCTGCCTTTGCTGAAACCCAGTCCCTCAGTACTGTGTCTTAAATATGCCCCAAACATGGGGTTACTCTGAAGAAATTAAAACTCCTGTCTTAAAGGGTATTTTTTCTCACAGGTCCAGCAAATCTAGAACCTCAGTAATTGTTTCAAGTCACTATCAATACATCTGATTTTTTCTCTAATCAAAACCCAGACACCCTCACTATCGGTTAGGAGTCCTGTGATCAGAGATTTTGCACAGAAAACACACCAATTCATGTTTTTGTCAGGTAGTTAGGTACCCTGTGGTTAGGGCCATTGCAGTTTCAGAGAAGACTCTCTTGTACTCAAGGTGCCTGTCATTAAGAGTTTCATAGTTATACTTGCTGCTTGTTGATTCTCAGGGCCCGTCACTGAGGTACGACTTCAGCTTCTGATGTTAGCTTCCCTCCCACCCTACCCTGGCTCTGCTTTTTCTCAAGCTACTGATTTGAAGATCCCAAGGACTATTCTGATTCACTGACAATATTATCTCCCAATGAAGATTTCCCAGTATTGGAGAACTCTCTCTGTGTTGCTTCCTCTGCTCCTGCTAAACCATGTTTTGTCCCTCGGAATTTTCGGTTTGCCCCTGTTTATTTCCTCTCAGTTGGAATACTCTGTAGCGTATCCCAAGATTTCGGTCCCTATGCCTGGTACTGCTTGCCTTGTCACCTTCCATACCAATACCGGAGATGCTTCTAACCAGCCTATACCCTTACTAACCATTACGTGGAACCTTTCTAGAGGAAATTCCTCGCAAATTCCAACAGCAGTGGTCAGCCAAGACTTTTTCTGTTAAAAGTTTCTCCTGGTGTATTCGATCAACTATCAGGCCCACTGATCCTAGATTCAGGTTTCTTTATAAGGACTGGCTTTCAGTTGGGGTTCTTCTACCGTTTTTGCTCGGAACTCTCTGGTTCTTCACAGCCCGGATTCCAAGACATTTTGCGAGGCGAGCCATGTACCAAGGATGTTTCTTCCATCAATCTCATATCCTGAGAACTGTAACTACCAAGGAATGCTGTTTACGGAGCCCCTTCCACTAAAGAACTTAGGAACAACTCGATGTCTTCCGAGACCCATGGATGGCCCTGTCTGGCCGCAGTTTTCACCGTGGGGTGGGGGTACACTAAGTGAGTAACCACGAGTCTCTGGACCACGACTCACCCCCAATCCTAGACGGTTCAGCAACAATTCCCGGTTCCCCAACTCTAGGTGTGCTCATTGTTCGCCCGGAGGTCTCGCGTGAAGGGGGGGGTACGAAGGAATCCGCTCCGCGGTTTACTGGTTGCTTTACCTTGCAGACTTGTGCAGTCCTGGAGCACTCTCCTGATGTTTGACTGCAGCCTGGATTCACTCACCCAAAGCAATACACACTCCCTCTGGTATCTATTGCAGCTGTGCAGCCTTTCATTGCAAACTATACTTGCATTCACTCATTAGGGGCAGTACCTTCACACCCCGCGGGGATTGGCCCGCTGGCCTTTAAGTATTGCTTGCCCATAATGCTCCTTGCCGAGCATAGTCCTAACTGGATGTCAACTGTTTTGCACAAGCTCTCGCTTGTTCCCCTTTGCTGATACCAGGTCACGCCTGCGTCCTTCAGCTTCCTTCAGGCCGCTTGTTCTCCAATGCTGATTCCAGGTTACGTCCTGCATCCTTCAGCTCCTTCAAGCCGCTTGTTCCCTCATGCTGATACGGAGGTTTCCCCTGCGTCCTTCAGCTTCTGTTCCCCTGGCTGAAGCAGAGGTTTCGTCCCTGCGTCCTTCAGCCTCCTGGATTCCTGCACTAAAGTAGAGGTTCGTCCCTGCGTTCTGCAGTCTCTGGATTCCTGCACTAGAGCGGAGGTTTCCCTGTATCTAACGCTTCGGTTCCTGGGCCTACTCTTTCCCTAATATAGAGGAGGCCGTGTCCTGGTTCCTGCGCTGTAACAGTGGATTCCCTAGCCCGCTCAGGACTTTTGCGTTGTAGCACTGGTGCACCCGGTACAAGCAGAAGAGGTGTGCTATCTGGTCTGCCACCATCTCCTGTGACCAGCACCAGGGCCATGGTCGTCGCTCGCGCAAAGGCCAACCCCGCGCTCCTAACTGAAGCGGTTCTCTCCTATCTCCTTGTGCCGAACTCCTGCATGGACAATGTTTATCCTGACGTCTCCTGTTCTGACCCTGGCTTGTACAACGACGACTCTGTCTTCTCAATCCTGATCGCTGGACATACGACTACGAACTGGCGCAACCCGGATCAGCCTGCGCGGTCTCAGGTCGGTGCTTTTACAACCCCACCTCAGCCTCGCGGTCCGGTCCTGGTTTGTGGCGAGCAGAACCCTGACACTGCTCTGAGAAGGGCTCTCCCGCCAGGACCCCATTAAATCACCGGAGCATATGTGGGGCTAGTATACCTATAAATTTTTTATAGTAAAGATTAGAGAACCCATCTGGACCCGGGGCTTTAGAGGACTTTAAGTTGTTGACAACTGCTGTTAATTCTTCTTGTGTGAAATCACTCTGTATTGCCTCGCGCTCCAATCGGTTCAGCTCTTGAAGTGCAGCATCTGCTAGAAATTCTTGCAGTATACCACTCGTCTTAATATTATGAACCACCTTCTCCCCGTTATATAACTGTGCATAATATTGTTTGAACTCTTCCACTATAGTTTTGGGGTTAGAGTATATCTCCCCTGATTTTGTCCTAATTTCTTGTATGTTATAATTTGGTTGCCTATTGCGAAGTCTGTTAGCTAACATTGTGTCCGGCTTGTTGGCTTTCTCGAAAATTTTCCTTCGTGTCCAACTCAAATCCTTCTCGGCCCGGGATGTGAGGAGGTTAAGCTCAATCCTTACAACCTTCAGCTCATTTAATGTGTCCCCTCTACCTGATCGGCTATGTAGTGTAGAGAGCTCATGTAACCTCTTATATAACTGTACCAATTTGGTGTCCCTTTGCTTTTTCAGTCTAGCTGCTATGCTTATCAGAACCCCCCGCATCGTGGCTTTGTGAGCCTCCCACAACATTGTGTGGGATTCCATACTGCCTAGGTTGGTCTGGAAAAACTGAATAATCTCCTCCCTGACTGACTTCGCTAGATCTGGTATCTTAATCAACGATTCATTAAGTTTCCAGTTTGCTCCCGGGCTAACTGGCCTAATTTGTGCGCACCGCAGCTCTATCGATGCATGATCCGACCATGTAATGTCATGTATTTTGGTGTCGGAAATCTGTGGAACCAGTCTACTTGAAACAAAAAAGTGGTCGATCCTACTGTAACTGTTATGGGGATGGGAATAAAATGTATAACTACGCTCGCCCGGGTGCTGTTTCCTCCATATGTCTATCAGGCCCCCTCGCCTTAAGCCTTCCAGCAAAAGCCCATTGCCTGCACGTCTGGCTTTTTGCTGCTGTGGGGATCTATCTATTCGGGGGTCTATCATTTTGTTAAAGTCACCCGCGAGAATTACATTCCCCTCTGCCCATCGTTGGAGTGTCTGGAAAAACTCCACAAAAAACTGAGGCTCGTTGTCACAAGGTGTGTAGACGCAGGCTAACGTCACTTTACACTGCTGCAGGAGCCCTACCAGAATTAGATATCTCCCCTTACTGTCTCGTTTCACTCTCTCCACCTGGAAGAGGGATTTGTTATTGAATATGATAGCAACCCCCTTTTTTTTTTCTTTAGTGGAGGACAAGAAGAACTGCCTATAGCTTTTGTCTAAGAATCCCGGGCTACTATGCATGCTAAAGTGTGTCTCCTGGAGGAAAACAACATCCGCGCCTCTCCGTCTAAATTCAGAGAAGGCGATCTTACGCTTCTTCGGGCTATTAAACCCTTTAACATTTTGGGATATCAATGTTACAGCCATACCTTTGTGTTGTGTGGATCGCTGTGTATAAAGTAGAACCAGTTCCTACCCGGGTTATGTGGCACATAGTGGTATTTGCGTCTGCTTTGGCGACTCCTGCTGATCTTCGCTCCTTCTCTGAGGGAATCTGGTATAGGGTGGGAAGGAAACACAAGGAAAGGACAAGGAAAACAAACAACATAGACACATAAATAAAGAACCGTAGTGGTCTCTAAGGACCTCAGGTTCAACGCCCGGAGGTATCTCCTCCTTCCTGGACCCTCCTCCCTCCCAGTCCAGTCCCATGGTCTTACTCGCCGACCATGGATTCCCGGGTCTTTGGCGGGGTTGCGGGTTGGACCCAAATCCCCGTCCCAACGGCGCATGCCTACGGGCAGGATTGGTGGTAGTCCCCTGCCCACCCACCGGCAACTACTGCCATTTTCAGCCAAACTTACCTAAAACTCTAGGGTATCTAACTCAGCATTAACCTTAGTGTGACTAAACCATTCTTAACAGTATGCAAAGCTAACTCCCTTACACTCAAGCAACGGCTTTGTAACCTGTGATGCCTCTCCCTCACGTGTGCAATCCCTCTCTCTCTCTCTCTCCCCGCTCCGGCCCCAATTTCCCCTCTGTGACCCTGTCTATCATGAACCCCCCCACCTTCTCTTCCCCCCTGTCGGAGGGCCCATATCACCCTCTTTTGGGTGCCTCTCTTCGCTCTGCTTATCTACCCTACCTCCTCTATAAAGGCTTCCCGCTGCTCCCCTCACTACGCTCCCGACTGTGCTCTACAACTTAAATCACCCCTCTCTTCCTGCTCCTCCACTCTCCGGCTCCCTTCGTCCTTTAACTTCTCTCCCCGGCAGCGGAGTTCACGCACCCCCGCCGGGGAGTACTGGGTCACCTCCGGCGCAGCACTTCTGGTAGACTGCTGTCACCTCGTCCGCGTCATCTGGGTCTCTCTGCAGCTCCGCGAGATCTCACCTGCTGACGTCAGTGATGTGGGCTCCGTCTGAGGCTGTCCACGGGTGGCGATGGGTATAGCTGAGGGCGGGCTCGTTATGCTCACCATTTCTTCACGCCGAAACTGCTGCCGCCATGGATTCTGCCGCGCTTTCCCTTCTTCTCCCCAGGGTGGGAGACTCACAGCCATTTTGGGGGTTTTTGCTGTTACTTTTGGCGTCTGGTGTAGGGTGACCTTTCTACTCCAATTGACGCAGCGGAACAACAGAGAAAGTGAGGGTAAGTCGGCCATCAACTCATCACAGGCCAGGCCATGTCCCTAACTGTAGAACAACTTTTAACCAAAAACATCAGGCAGCGATCCAGTGCGGCTGTCCCTTTAAGGTTCACTTGGCGCTCTCTTCAGCCTTCTCCTTCCGCTTTTCAGCCGGTGTGGGCACAGTCTCCCTGTCTGTTGTTCTTGGAGGACGTGTCTCTGGACTCCCCGGGAAAGTAGCCGTGGCAGCGATTACTAGTTTTTTTAGGAATGCTGCTCCCTCTGGAATGTGTTTCAGAGCGTGGGATCAGCCATTTTTTACCACCACGAGGGCAAACGGGAAAGTCCATCTATATCTAATGTCCTTGTCCCGCAGCACCTTTGTGATAGGCTGCAAAGCCCTCCTTCTAGCCAGGGTTATTGGGGATATGTCCTAAAAGATAGCCATATTTATTCCCTCATATGTCATGATTGGGGTCCCCCGTGTGATTTTGCATATCTCCTCCTTGGTCTTAAAGTGATGGAGATGGAGGATCACATCTCTTGGTGGGTTGTTGGGCAATGGATGCGACCTCAGGGCCCGATGGCAGCGGTCCATTAACAATTCAGCCTCCGATTTGCCCGGCATGATGGTGTTCATCCACCGGCTTATCAGGTCTTCAGGGTCCAGGATCTCTTCAGGGTTCCCCCTTATGCGCAGATTGTTGCATCGGTCCCTGTTTTCGCTGTCCTCCTGTCGATCCTCCAATTCTGACACTCTGGATTCTAGAGCCCCCATCCTCTTATTTGTCTCCTGGTGGCACTTCGAGCTTTCCTCCATTCATTCCTCTAGCTCATTAGTGCGTGTACCAATCTGGAGAATATCCTTCCGGAGGCCCTCCACTTCTCCCCTAAAGAAAGTTTTGAGGTCCGTTAAGAGCTGGGCTATCTCCTTTTTATAATCCCTGTGTGCTCCTCCGAAGTCCCCTCCATCTCCAGAGCGGAATCGGAGTTCTCCTCAGCCTGGGCCTTTCCTGATCCCGTAAAATAGGAGCGCACATCAGTTTTTCGCTTATTCTTTTGCCGTGTCGTCGCCATCTCCCGTTGTGTGGTATGTTTGTAATCCATAGAGTTTCGTAGGCTTAGTACTGTATGAATAAAATTGCTGAGTTTCGTTTAAATTGTCCTTTAGTAGCTTTGCGTGCCGGCGGGTAGCGGAGCCTTTAAGTTAAACCTCCATCACCGTACCCGTCACGAATGCGCCTCTTGTAGTACTTAGTTCTCTTTCTGCGTGGTAAGTAGCAGATAGGTGAGAGAGAGAACCCAATTTAGCACTCAGGTTCACGCTCTGAAGATAAGTGAATGGTTTAAAACATAATCTTTATTAATAACAATATATATTAAAAAATGGTTGATAGAACGACGTACTGAAGGTAGGTAGATCCTGAATAAAATAGCCGTGTTGGCTCCGGATCAAGCTTATACACTGTCCCTGTAAACACTGATAAACGAGGATGGGTTGACCATCGGGGCACTTATATCCTATATATATCTGCACGAGCAGACTGCCGCATTAACTCGCGGTGTTGGTTTCATGCGGAGGCAGTAACTGATCTGCGCGTGCACGTGTCTGGAATGAGCCGACGCGCGCGTTTCGCGAGCTTTTTCAAGGCGACTGGTACTTACCAGTGTTTACAGGGACAGTGTTCCGATACGATTATGCCCTGAGAAACCAACATCATCCAATTGTGGCTGCAGCAGGGGCTCCCCTATTATCCCAAATGCGTGGTAAGTAGCTCGTTTTACTGCTGCATTCACAGGGGGGGCACAGGAGCTAACCCTCTAATCTGCCATCCAGTACAGTGCCACCGGAAGTCTCCTGTAGTACTTATTTTTATTCATTTATTGCCGGCCGTATACAAAGTGCAACACTCACACTTGCATGCACTTAGCCGCTGCGCGTGCACCTGAATAGCTGTTTTTAAATGTTTATGAGTGCTTTTAGATGTTACTTATTATACTGTAATGCTTCAGTAGCACATTGATTAGGATCCAGCTGTTTTTTTTGTGTTTTTTGCTTCTTTTCAATTCTGGGGACACTATAACTTTAATTCCAGCCGGCGGCGGCCATTTTGGATCCGGCTGAAACCCAGGCTGAAACGCACAGAGCAAGGCAGCTCTGATGCAGGTGGCAGCCCTGTCTTGTCCCCCCTCCACAACGGGGGGGTGCAGGAGGGCAAAGCGGGGGTGCAGGGGGGCAGGAGGGCAGGGGGGTGGAGCGCGCCCGACCGGACCAGCAGCAGAGATCAAGGTAAGCCCCGGTGTACAATTCTCCCTCCTCTCTTCCCTGTCACAGGGCAATGGCGCCATTTTAGCAGCTGTCCATCTGCTTTATTTATTTTTATTTCTCTGTGGGGCAGCGATGGTTCCCGGGCCGGGACTCGCCACTGTCGATCACTTGACAGGCAGGTAGGGTCTCCGCTTACCTCCCCAGCCCCAACCACAGTCGCCCAACCTTCGGAGCACGCAGAATCTGCACGCAGTCTGGCTGCCCGCCAAAACCAGATGGCCGCCGTGCCAGCTCTCTGCTTTGCTTGCTTTTTTTTAAAGTTTCGCTTTTAGGGTCGAAATATTGTCCAATTTCTTTGTTTTTTGTCTCCCAATCTCCCCCGTCACCTACTTTCTCCAGGGGTACTCAGTTTGGGGTATTTTGGCCAAATTATAGTTCGTTTTTTTACTTGATTAAATCTTTGCCTGGAGGAGCTCCAAACAAACGCAGCCTTTGCTGTTAGGCTCCAAGCCACGCCCCTGATTTTTTTTTTAATAACACCATACTATTGTGCTGACTGTAAACCATACTAACATAATACATGTAGAATAAGGTAGAAAAAACAGGATATTCAGCGCTCGTGCTGTGTGATGGTGTGGATGATCCCTTTGCAGCATGTACATAAAGCGTCTCCCCAGAAACTCTCAAATCTAGGTGAACCCCCCTTAGAAAGGGGGGAAGGCACCCTGAAAAACAAGATAATAAAAAATGCACAAATGCGCACCAGGGATTAATGGAAGGTAATTTATTAAAAATACACAAAAACTGAGGGGATCCAACCCCACCTCAGAACAGCTGTGCAGCTGAACGGCTAAGTACTACCAAGGAGAACACCTAATGGTGACTAAACCCTAAGCTGCACAGTATACAAATACAGTAAAATTTATATAAAAAACATGAAAGAAAAAAACAAACATGAAAACAACCTATCAACAGATTTATATAGAAACCGCCATAGGGTTGGGCACTGGCAAGGGGAAACGGACACTCACACTGAGACAGTCAGCAGACTCGCGGTGGCTGCACAGGATCCGGATCTCGGCACCGCGGAGATGGATAAAACCACTGCTGTTTCCTGCAGGCTCCGTCTCAGCTTACCAGCATACACGCGCAGGATGACCTGTCTTGACCTCTACGCGTTTCGTACCAAGTACTTCGCCAGGAGGTCACGTACAGCGTCATCCGCGCGTATATATAGGCGGCAACTGATTGAAGAAACCAGCCCCCTCAGAGAAACACCCTTACTTTGCCTAATTGCTATGCTGATTGAAACACCTTGAAATAAGGTTACTAGGCAACAGGGTGTATAGAAACTCATGTGGGGGATGTGTGCAAGTATAAATTAATCATTGCACTCACCCCTATGAAAAAATACAGGAATAAGACCTCTAACAACATGAATAATATACTATGTAAACAAATCATGCTGAAACCTGTATATGAATAAAAGAAAAAAGAACAAATGATTGAATAAAAACAAATAAATATAAAAACATACATGAATGTTGATGCAAATAAATGTTAATAAATTCATTTTATTAAAAACGGAATACCTTATCTTAAAAAAGGAGTCAATTCAATTAATTCATTGAAACCATAGGGATGTCTGGTATGCATTTCATAAATCCAAAATTGCTCCCGTTTCAATAAATGATTATCTCTATTTCCCTGTCTACTACCTAGTGATACACTTTCAAGTCCCTTAAATTTAATACAACCAGGTTCACTGTTATGCACTTCTTTAAAGTGTTTCAAAAGCGGAGTTAATGGCATACCCTTTGCTATTATTTTTGGTATGTTTTTAACATTTCTCAGGTGCTCTAACATGCGCATTTTAAACGGTCTTTTTGTCTTACCAATGTACTGTAAATTACAGCTACACTGTAAGGCATAGACTGTCTAGGAATCTTTTCTTTAAAAAGAAAGATTGTTCTTCATAATCCACAGCCTTAGAACAATAATGATTTTAATTTAAAATTTAGTGGTGAAAATAGCTCAGTAAGCATTCATTATCTCGATTTAGAGATTTACATTGAGGCCAAAACTGTACTGTACATACTAAAACGCATTTTAAGGCTACAAATGTAAATTCATATTTAGACCCATTTAGTTGTCACGATAAGAGATGGGTCCAAAATATTCCCTTTAATCAATTTCTCAGGTTAAAGAGAAATGATTCTAAGGCTGTGGATTATGAAGAACAATCTTTCTTTTTAAAGAAAAGATTCCTAGACAAAGAATATGATAGCGATTTAGTAAACTCTTCGCTCAAAAAATTAGAAAGGATTCCTAGGAAATCTTTGATGAAATATCATACTTGGGGTCAAGTGAGGGGGTTCCTAACATCTAGGGGCAAAATGAATTTTATTTCTAGGTGCCCTAGAACAGAAGTTCCCATGCCAATTGACCTAGTTCCCACCTAGTTCCCACTCCAATTGCCCTAGTTCCTACGCCAATTTTGCGACCAGGCAGTAAAAAAACAGTGCAGCAAGCCTCTACATTTGTTACACTGTCAAAGGAGCAAATGGAAACAATGTGAGGCAATTCAACATGTTCTTTTATTGGTGGAGTCAGTACAAAAACATTTATTTACAAATACTGTACAATGTTGAAACATTTAAAGTGCACAGCAATTCAAACCATCAACACACAATAATACATACTGCAGCCTTTATTAAATTCTTCTGCCACAAAACATTTTTGGTGCATGGGGCAAAGGGAGTTAAAGTGACTTGCTTTTTATGTACTGTATTTGGGGGTGTCTTTGGGGATTTTATTCATCAAATTATTATGTAGAACTGCCTTTTGAAATTACAGTGCTGTTAACTATTTCAGCCACACACCTCCAGAGTTTTTTAATCCCTCCCTAGCCAAGCGTCAATCGGTCTGAGTCACCCTATCCTACCAACCCCCTCTCTCCACTGGGTCGTTAACCTCTGCATATTGCCATTGTGTTCTTAATCAGCCCTAGCCGAGCTACAAACACTGCTATGCCTGCGTCTATCACACCATCCCCCTCCCCCAACCCTTAGAGGCCTGTTGTTTGAAACGGTATGCTTTGGAAAATCCCCTCTCGATTTGAAATGTAAATCTATGTGCACCTCACTGTGAGAATTGAGAGTACACTGATACTGTATTTCATCAGTGTGTGAAAATATTTGTCAGTCACTATGGTTTACAGTCACATGTTTTAAATACAATACAGTACATTCTTTAATATCTTTAAAATAAAAATATATAAATCCTGTCTATACAGTAAGTATAATGTAACATAATCTGTTCTGTGGGTCTGAGCGGGTTGAAATTTACCTGGTCCTCATGCGGGAGGACCCTTGCCATAGTGGCAAAATATCAGCCTTGCACGACCCCCGGAACCGGAGGTACCAAAAAACAGTTTAAAAGCACACTACCAAAGTGGCTTTTTTTCTGCCATGCAAGTCAATGGCAGAAACCTGAACTTTAACATCACCCTGACTCCGTTCTGTTGCCACGAGAGGGTCGCAATTCGCCATGCAATCCTGCCGCAACTAGGACTACATGGTGACCGAATTTGAGCCCTCTAGGTCGAACAGAAACGGAGTTGTGGGTTCCAGGTTTCTGCTCATTCTGACTTAGCCGGTTCAAAGCTTTCTCCGCCATTACGCTCAATGATAGGACCCTCCTCGCCGGCGTGACCCTTTCTCACCACCATTACTGCTCGGACCCTGTTGGGGTCAAGTGAGGGGGTTCCTAACATCTAGGGGCAAAATTTTATTTCTAGGTGCCCTAGAACAGAAGTTCCAACGCCAATTGACCTAGTTCCCACGCCAATTGTGCGACCAGGCAGTAAAAAAACAGTGCAGCAAGCCTCTACATTTGTTACACTGTCAAAGGAGCAAATGGAAACAATGTGAGGCAATTCAACATGTTCTTTTATTGGTGGAGTCAGTACAAAAACATTTATTTACAAATACTGTACAATGTTGAAACATTTAAAGTAACATCTCCTTTATTAAAGAAACCCAGTACTGTATACAGAACAGTACAGCGGGATGGTGCGCAACACTGTCAGTCAGACTTGCACCAGTTCAGTCCTAGAGGGCAGCAAACAGGGCAGGTTTTCAGGGCAACATTGAAAACCGTGCCTGTTTGCGGCCCTCAGGGACTGGAGTTGTGCATGTCCTGTGAAAAAAAACACACAACAACATCTCCTTTGTTTAAGTACAGCAGGTACTGTAGGGCAAAACATGTATAGTACAATACAGTTCAGCACAACAGTATGGTCTCACTGAAAGTCCTCCACATTGTCCATCCATGGCCGATTCCTTGCATGGCGCAAAACGCCATTAATGCAGTCTCGAACGCCTTTCATTACAGGATCTGTAACTGCATAAAAGCGCCGCATTTCTTCCACAATGTTTTTCCTTAAATTGGCAGGAAGCGCCTTTTTAACGCGATTTCCTTCGTAGTTCACTTTGAACACCCACTCGCAGTACAACGTGTAGGGAACATGGTGCTTAAAAATGATCAAGGCATACTTGTGGGGTACACCAGCACTCATCACCCTATACTTCTCCCTGAGCCCCGGTGGCAGATCGCACAGGGTGATGTCAGGCACTGTTTCGATACGAGCGGGTGTAGGTCTTTTGGGAGCGGGTGTGCTTGTGGCGATGGGCGATGGTAGGTTGTCTGGGAGGAAGCTTTCCTCCGGTCGTGGTCGCCGTGTTGTCTCCTGGCATGGTCTTGACGGGGTTGTCATGTCCTAAATGGCATACATGTACACTACATCTTCTGGTGGAGGGGGGGCGCTTGGTGATGGAAGGGGGTCGAAGGTCCCATTCATCACATCCATGTCACCCCCCTGCTCCAGCGTCGGGGAAACAGGGGCATTAGCACCGAGCAAATAATGTATGCCCGCAATGTCAGCCTCTATCTTCTCCATCCGTTGATCCATCCGTTGCTCCATTTGTAGCATCCGTTGCTCCACATTTAGCATTGTCTCCAGAAGCAGATCTATCTTTTCCAGCACAATAGAATTCCCGGGGAGAACCACACTTATCCCATTCAGCATCCGGTCTAACGCGCTGCTTCTTGTGCATGGCGTCTGGACATCTGGGGGGATGGGTGCAACGGAGGATGAGATGGGGGTTCCATGGACAGAAGCGGCATCAATGGAGAGTGGAGGAGGTGACCTGTGAATACCCGGTAGAGGAGAAGCGGCAGCGTCGTCGAAGTGGGATGGAGAAGGTGACTTTTGGATTTCCAGGCGAGAAGCAGAGTCGTCTAAGAGCAAAGGAGAAAGTGACCCGTGGATTTCAGAGGCGGCAGCGTCGTCAGATGGAACCGGAGAAGATGGGGGTATATTCTTGACATAATGAGGCTTACGTCTAAGAAAACCCTTAACCTTTGGGGTCAGCAGAAGGTTTTCTTTATTGGCCTTAGCCTGTCGCTTTGCCCTTGGCGTGGAAACGGCAACCGCCTTTCGCTTTTTCAGCATGACAGGCACGGCAGAGGTGAGTGGGTTCTTGCGTCCATAGAACCGGGGATGCTCCATGGAAGCAGGTGGCACAATGCAGTATCTGGACAAGGGCAAGTTCAGATAAAGATCATGGAGTGGTGGGCTATGCAAAGTGTGTGACCTTTCATGCATGGCGACCAGGTACAGGTGTTGAAAGTGGGCGTGTGAGTCATTACCGTATAAATACACCATCCATTTTGTGTATTGACTGCACATAGAATACACATCGACTAAACATCGAATATATATTCTTGTGTTTGTATTTCTTTCTACTCGCAGCAATGCCTGTTAAAAAGATTTCAAAGGATCTCAGCATGCGAATTAAGGAGATGTACACGAGTGGACACCGAATTGCTGCTATCCAACGCTGGTTAGCTACTTCTGACCTCGTTGTGCCAGCAACCACCGTGTGCTATCATGCACACGGAAAAAACAGAGACCGGAAGAAGCCACCAAGGGTAACTAACGCGTAAGTATATTTATAAAACTTAACAAAAAAAATATAGAAAACTGTACTGTACATCTACAGTACAGTTCTGTATCTCCTGTAATACTGTTGTTATTTCTGTTGATTTATATTACAACATACAGTAGTTTGTCTATTTATATTTATAGTACAGCAGTATACATTTTTTGTATATTTCAATTAATCTTACAACGGTATATACTGTATAGGATGTACTGTATATTTATATTACAATAGTATATTTATTTTGTATATTTATATTTATAGTACAACAGTATATATATTTTGTCTATTTATATTTATAGTACAGCAGTATACATTTTTTGTATATTTCAATTCATCTTACAACGGTATATACTGTATAGGATTTACTGTATATTTATATTACAACAGTATATTTATTTTGTATATTTATAGAACAACAGTATATATATTTTGTCTATTTATATTTATAGTACAGCAGTATACATTTTTTGTTTATTTCAATTAATCTTACAACGGTATATACTGTATAGGATGTACTGTATATTTATATTTATATTACAACAGTATATTTATTTTGTATATTTATATTTATAGTACAACAGTATATATATTTTGTCTATTTATATTTATAGTACAGCAGTATACATTTTTTGTATATTTCAATTAATCTTACAACGGTGTATACTGTATAGGATGTACTGTATATTTATATTTATATTACAACAGTATATTTATTTTGTATATTTATATTTAATATATATTACAACATTACATTTATATACATTTTATATTGCTGCATATTAATAAAACAATATAATTTCTTTACATTGTAGGGAGACAACTGTTCTGGTGGACAAAATAAGTGAGGAGAATGATGAGAGGAGTGCATTACGGGTTAAAAACACTCTGCAGGAAAAGCACAATCTGACTGTATCCGAGACCAGCATAAAGAAGATGAGACGCAGCATTGGATGGAAATATGGACGTGTGAGGTTAGTACTGGACAGTACAGGAGGTAAAACTGTTGTTTAGCAAACTGTACTACACTGTGCCGCTATTTTTTTTTATTCCTTGTCATTACAGAGTGTACCCCATGATACGGGATGCAAACAAAATCAAAAGAGTGCTCCAGGCCCAGGCATGGATCGACAGTGGGGAGACTTTCCAGGATTGCATCTTCACTGATGAGTCTACTGTGTCGCTGGAGAGATTTGCAAGATTTGCGTTCCACAAAAAAGGCCGCATATCTTTGAAGCCGCGGCCAAAACACCCTGTGAAGCTGCATGTGTGGGGTGCCATCTCTAGGCGTGGACCGGGATGCATTGTCATCTTTGAAGGTAAAATGTATCAAATATAATGTCGCCTAATGCGCTGTACTTGACTAGTGTTGCCTTACCGTATGCACTGTACTGTACTATTGTGCAGTTTTTTGAGCACTTTTCTTTTCTTGCTATAGGAATCATGAATAAAGCTTTCTTCCAAGATAACATTGTGCCCGAGATAGTGCAATACATCACACGCGACTTCCCCAATGGTCACCGCTTCTACCAGGACAACGATCCCAAGCACACCGCGTCAACGGCGCATTTCCTTGAGCGCGGCATCAACTGGGTGAAGACGCCAGCGGAGTAAGTGCAGTAGACCGTGTCCCATTTTTGTTCCCCACTGTTTTTAGCACTTAAACCAATTGTCCTTTCTTTCCAATGACAGGTCGCCAGACTTCAATCCGATCAAAATGGTCTGGCATCAGCTGAAGGACCATATCCGGAAAGTGGCGAAACCCTCCAAAAAGGACAAGTTAGTGAAAGGCATAATGAGTTTTTGGAACAATGTACTCACCGTGGAACGCTGCAATAAATATATAGACCATATTGCCACTGTGTTGCCCATTGTCATCGCGCGTAATGGGCAAGCATCAGGAAAGTAGTGCTGTGCTGTAGTATTGTAAGTACAGTATGTTACAGGTAAGTATGGCACAGTAGACTAGTTTGACACTACTACAGTAACTGCCTACTAAATGCCTACTAACTGCTCAATTTTTTTTCTCAGAGAAAGCAGCACCAGCCATGTACAGTAGTACTACAGTACACATCACACAATGCCATAAATAATACAGTACGCACATAACTACACTAATTTTTTGTTTCTTGTCGTTCCAGGAAAAAGGGTGGCCTAGGGGGAGATGGGGGCGTTTGTGTCAAGTACAAATATGCTTGTACAGTCAACTGTACAGTATATAAACAGACAGCTGTACACAAAACATCTCCTCTCTCAATGAACTACTGTACTGCAGACAGAATGAGGAAAAGATAAAGACTAGAGAAAAAATAATTTTACTATACAGTATATAGTATATACAGTATATTATACAGTACATTACAGTACTGTACTGTATATAGTATTAAATAATATTCATATAAATGTGCATTACTCATGTTTCCCCATGTTTAACAAAGGTTATCTAATTTCATGCTGCCAAAAGAATTTAATAAAGGCTGCAGAATATATTATTGTGTGTTGATGGTTTGAATTGCTGTGCACTTTAAATGTTTCAACATTGTACAGTTTTTGTAAATAAATGTTTTTGTACTGACTCCACCAATAAAAGAACATGTTGAATTGCCTCACATTGTTTCCGTTTGCTCCTTTGACAGTGTAACAAATGTAGAGGCTTGCTGCACTGTTTTTTTTACTGCCTGGTCACGCAATTGGCGTAGGAACTAGGGCAATTGGCGTGGGAACTAGGTCAATTGGTGTGGGAACTTCTGTTCTAGGGCACCTAGAAATAAAATTCATTTTGCCCCTAGATGTTAGGAACCCCCTCACTTGACCCCAACAGGGTCCGAGCAGTAATGGCGGTGAGAAAGGGTCACGCCAGCGAGGAGGGTCCTATCATTGAGCGTAATGGCGAAGAAAGCTTTGAACCGGCTAAGTCAGAATGAGCAGAAACCTGGAACCCACAACTCCGTTTCTGTTCGACCTAGAGGGCTCAAATTCGGTCACCATGTAGTCCTAGTTGCGGCAGGATTGCATGGCAAATTGCGACCCTCTCGTGGCAACAGAACGGAGNNNNTTCAGGGTGGTTTAAACTTAGTTTCTGCCATGACTGCATGCCAGAAAAAAAGCAACTTTTGGTAATGTGCTTTTAAAATGTCTTTTGGCTAACCTCCGGTTCAGGGGGTGTTGCAAGGGCGATATTTTGCCACTAGGCAAGGGTTCCGCTGAGGACAGGTAAATTTCAACCCCGCTAGACCAAGAGGAACGGCATTATGATACATATACTTACTGTATATACAGGATTTATATATTGTTATGTTTAAAGATTATTAAAGAATGACAGTATTGTATTTAAAAAAATGTGACTGTAAACCATAGTGACTGCAAATATTTTCCACCATGATGAAATACAGTATCAGTGTACTCTCAACTTCTCAACAGGTGTGACATCAGATTACATTTCAAATAGAGGGAGGGGATTTACCAAAGCATTACCGTTCAAACAAACAGGCACTCTAGAGGGTGGGGGAGGGGGATGAGTGTGATTAAGACGCAGGCCGTCCTGGAGTGTTTGTAGCGCGGTATGGGCTGATTAAGCAAACAATGGCAATATGCAGAAGGTTAAGACCCAGTTGGAGAGAGGGGTTGGTAGGATAGAGGTGATCAGCCGATTCGACGCTTGGCTAGGGAGGGATTAAAAACTCTGGAGTGTTGTGGTGAAACTAGTTAACAGCACTGTAATTTCAAAAGGCAGTTCATCATAATTAATTTGATGAACTAAACACCCAAAGCCAACCCCCCAAATACAGACATAAAAAAGCCAGTCACTTTACTGCCCTTGCCCCATGCACCAAATGTTTTGTGGCAGAAGAGTTAATAAAGGCTGCAGAAGATGTATAATTGTGTGTTGATTAGTTTAATGCTGTTCACTTTAATGTTTCAACATTGTACAGTATTGTAATAAATGTTTTTGTACGAGCTCCACCAATAAAAGAACATGTTTGAATTGCCTCACCTTGTTTCCATTTGCTCTTTTGACAGTGTAAACAAATGTAGAGGCTTGCTGCCATGTTTTTTAAACTGCCTGGTCGCGCAATTGGGCGTAGGAACTAGGGGCAATGCGTGTGGAAACTCGGTCAATGGAGTGGGAACTTTGTTCTTGGGCACCTAGAAAATAAAATTCATTTGCCCCTTAGAGTAGGGACCCCCTCACTGACCCAAACAGGGTCCGGAAGCAGTAATGGCGACGAACAAAGGGTCACGCGCGCAAGGAGGGTCCTCTTCATGAGAGTAATGGCGGAGAAAGACTTGAAACGGTAAGTAGAATGAGCAGAAACCTGGGAACCCACAACTCCGTTTCTGTTCTACCTAGAGGCTCAAATTCGGTCACATTGTCAGTCTAGTGCGGCAGGATTGCATGGCAAATGCGACCCTCTCGTGGCCAACAGAACGATGCAGGGAGTTAAAGTTCAGGTTTGCACATTGACTTGCATGGCCAGAAAAAAAGCACATTTGGTAAGTGCTTTTTAAACTGTCTGTTGGTCTCTCCGGTTCCGGGGTCGTGCAAGGCTGATATTTGCCAATGGCAAAGGGTCATCCGCATGAGGACCAGGTAAATTTACACACCCGCATCAGACACCACAGAACGGATTATTTAATTATAATTACTGTAATACAGGATTTATATATTTTTATTTAAGATATTAAAGAATGTACATTATTGTGATTTAAACACTGTGACGTAAACCAATAGTGACTGAAAATATCTTTCACCCACATGATGAAATAACAGTAATCAGTTGCTACTATCAATTCTACAGGCGGACAGAATCAGATTTAACATTCAAAATTCGAGAGGGGATTTTCCACAAGCTTACCGTTCAAACAAACGGCCTCTAAGGGTTGGGGGAGGGGTGGAGGTGATTGAGCGACAAGGCATAGATGAGTGTGTTGGTAGCTCGGCCTAAGGGGCGGATACAGAACCAATGGCAATATGCAGACGGTTACACGACCAGTGGGAGAGAGGGGTATTGGTAGGATAGGGTGGCACTCAGCGATTGACGCTGGCTAGGCGAGGGAATTAAAAACTCTGGAGGTGTGTGGCTGAAATAGTAACAGCACTGTAATTTCAAAAGGCAGTCTTATCTAATAATTTGATGAACTAAAACCCCCAAAGACAACCCCCAAATACGTACATAAAAAGGAAGTCCACTTTAAACTCCTCTTGCCCATGCACCAAAAATGTTTTGCAGAAGGATTAATAAAGGCTGCAAGTATGTATAATTTTGTGTTTGTTGATGGTTTGAATTGCTGTGCACTTTAAATGTCTTCAACATTGTACAGTATTGTAAATAAATTGTTTTTGTATGACTCCACCAATAAAAGAACGTGATGTTGAATGCCCTACATTGTTTCCATGTGCTCTTTGACAGTGTACACAAATGTAGAGGCTTTGACTGCACTGTTTTTTAACTGCTGGTCGTGCAATTGGCGTACGAACTAGGGCAATGGAGTGGGAACTAGGTCTATTGGCGTGGAACTTCTGTTCTAGGGCACCTAGCAAATAAAATTAATTTTGCCCCTAGATGTTAGGAAACCCCCTCACTGACCCCAAGAAGGGCTACCGAGGCGTAATGGCGACGAGAAGGGGTACGCCGGCAAGGAGAGGGTCCTATCATTAGCGTAATGGCGAGAAGAAAGCTTTGAACCGGTAAGTCAGACGAGCAGAAAACCTGGAAACCACAACTCCGCTTTTCTGTTCGACCTAGAGGGCTCAAATTCGGTCACCATGTAGCCTAGCTTGCGACAGGATTGCATGGCAAATTGCGACCCTCTGCGTGGCAACAGAACGGAACAGTCCGGGTTGAATGTTAACGTTCCAGGTTTTTGCCCTATGACGTGCATCGGCAGAAAAAAAGCACTTGGTAATTGGCTTTTAAACTGTTCTTTGGTACCTCCGTTCCGGGGGGTCTCGAAGGCTGATTTCTGCCCTATGGCAAGGTCCTCCCGCATGAGGACCCAGGTACATTTCAACCCGCTCAGACCCACGCAACGGATTATTTTACATTATATTCGAAATTGGCGTGGGAACTACTTAGGGCCTCGGTCAAGTTCACGGGCAATTGGCGTGGGAACTTCTGTTTAGGGCACCTAGAAAATAAATTATTTTGCCCTAGATGTTAGGACATGTATACCACTGTACAGTATACTGTGGAAGACACAATAATGAAACGATACTGAACATTGTAGAATAAATGCATAGTTTTATTTATGTCGTGTATTAGTACACAGTAGTATATGTCTATGGCCGAAAAACATCAGCATACAGTACACTAATTATCCATCGAATCCCCCATTAGCAATTTTCTTTCGAGGAAAAACAAAAAGAAATTTTTTAATGTACAGTAATGGTCAGGCCCATAAGAATAGTACCCAGCCACGCCGCCCCACCAAAATAAGTCAGCAACAAGACAGTACTCAACCATAGAACTTCCCATTCAGCTGGTGCTGGTGCCAGTCCACTGTCCAGTCAGCTTTCTTCATCATCCACGTCGATTAGTTGGCAGCGGGACTGAGTCCCTAGGCTAGGTGGAAATCGTTAGCGGTAATGACACCGCTCATCAAAATGCACGCGAAATCCAACAGGCTCAGGCTCTGCGGTCAGAGTTGTCCGTGACGACTGTGGACTGTCTTAGGAAGCCGGTGGCTGGTGCTGGTGCATTTGCTTGGCAGACAACTGTCGCTTCTTAGTTGGTTTTAACCATGCGCCGTTGCCTTTGCCGCTCCCATGATCAGGAATGATACAGGAAAATCCGGTGACAACACACAAATACCCTAACCAAAAATGATCAAAAGGCTAATGGTGAAAAAGGGGTCGTCCTACATAACCTTTTCCTTACATGCACGAGCTCACGTATGAGGAAGTTGGCGAAAATTTGTAAAGTCATGTTTCGATAAAATACACTGCTAAAATTGAGCAACTGTTTGCCATCTATCATATGTTGCTGTTATGCGGCCCTAATCAAATACGAATAAACTCTGCTAACCGGGTTTTTGGGAAAGCGGGCTGGGGCACTTGAAACACTAGGTGGGTCTCTGCAGATAGTGTAACACAAACTGAAATGGGCTTGTTTTCTTAATATAGAAAGCGCTAATAAATGGATACTTTTGCAACTCTTCTTCAGTCATCAAGGCCAAGGTCCAAGTACAAATAGCCACGTGGTACAGTATCTTTTTTAACAAGAAACACCTCAAGCCGCACACATTACGTGATTCGGGCATTAAAATTCATGAATTTCTGCATCTGGCGGACACCGCGAGCAATTGCCAGCCCTACTAAACATCGAAACACCCATTATCAACAACGACGCACAGCCGGGCATGACCCGGGGCTGGGATATTGGAGGTGAACCGCGGAATGCGCCAGGTGAAAGCGTCGCATTCCAGGAACCAGCCAGGGACAAAACGGTTATTTAGGAGAATAAAAGGCTGCAACTGAAATAGATTTGTTCAAAAAAGTTTGGACATCTTTTAGATGGGAAAGGTATACAGGGGATATACCAAACTAAGTATAATAGAAGGATGTTGATCCAATGATTAATCCGATAACCAATTCTGGAGTCAGGAAGGAATTAATTTTTCCCCTTAATGGGGTTTTTGGTTGCCTTCTCTGGATCAATAGTAAGTATAGATATAGGGATAAATCGTATCTGTTGTCTAAATTTAGGATAGGTTGAACTTGGTGACCTTGTTTTTTCACCTCATCTTCTAGTAACTATGTGCATAATGTAAACTATGTAAGTATAAGATACAAACATTTTATAAAATTGTCACCACTTGCTAGTCATATACACACTTGGTGGGACTGTGGCAAACGTTGTGGTCGCACAATCGGACCGTTTAAAAAAACAAGGATTATCTGCAGCATGTACGGCTCAATCAAAAACCATGAAGTGTCTCATCATGATATCTAGAACTTTTACTACACGTGTAGTCTAAAGGTGGTATTGTTCATTTTCATTTTCAGGTCTTGAACATGTCCCACTGCACACTAGAGGAGGTGATAGGCTATGTCTTCTCAATCGCAGGGAGATTATTGCGATCTTTGTATTAGATACATTGTACCCAAGCATTAAGGTGGATTGGGAATGAAACATTTCTTACTGGAAGATATCTGATTCACTCTGGTGGCAGGTATAAGTTTCATGTATCATGTTTCTAGATTGTTCCATATGTCTACTTACCCAATGCATAAAATGTTTATTTTTAGTGATATATATGATTCATTAACTAGTTAATGAGATAACATGAATAAAATAAGTATAGATATATCAATGTTATATAGTATTCATTACGTTGTGGTATGATATCAATGGATATAGTTTTCATAAGCAGTGCCTCACATAGATTCCAATGTTCAACGTTATTTAGATAGTTTGAAGTATTAGTATTTTTCTAAATGTGATTGTTACAATGATTATTATTTAGTACAGACTGATTTACACGTGGTTGCCCAGGACTGTAAATCAGTAATAGGTAGTATTATTTATAAATAGGAGAACATAGGTTGACTATTGGTGCGAAAGGTGTATTGATGTTGAAAAGAAACACTGGAAGAAAAATGTAAGTACGATGTTGTTTAAACAGTGGTTTAGTTGTAAACCACACCCACATGTACAATGTATATTTTGGTGACCTAAGTGATGTGTGAAAATGTGAGGGTTTGTCCCACTGGTTGGGAGCAGGTGTGATGGCGTCGGGTGAGTGTCATGGTAAACTTGGAACGGGATATAATATACACAAATAACTTGGTTGAATTGAACACGACTTAGTATCCCACATAATAATAGTTTATTCCTCTAAGAAGGGAACACCACCAAGATTGCAAACATAACTAATCACAGCAATGGACCCTTAACTTAGGGTTTGGGAGCAATGACAGCAATGCAGGGATCGGATTGGACCAATTTATACGATACAGGATAACAAAAACAAAAGTCACAACGAAGACCCTTGGCATAGAGCTTACACTCGTGTACTATGAAGTTTCCAGCGCCCCATATCCTAAATTGTGGTGGCATAGGCATTGGCATCAATTACATCCACCCAATTATCCCTTGCCACCTACTAGAGAGAGCAAGGTAGACCATGCCCACAAGGGGTTGGGCATTATTTCTAATCAGGGGAGTCATTTCCTAGCCCCCTCCAAAAGCTACTTGGCGTCTCCAAGTCGCCTTTTGGGTCCCTTCAAGGAAACTTTTGTATCAAGGTGATGAAGAAAAAACACTCACCCAAGTACCATGTTGCTCTGCTCTACTGTCCTAGAAATCTATCCCCCCCCGGGGCTGAGACTTTTCATATGTGGTTTCCCTCAGACATCATGACGCCCTGGCAATTAACAGTCCTCTGGGCCAGTGGCCCTTTCGCTGCTTAGAAATACAGGGATGCAGAAGTACATGTTAATATTGAACATATATATTTAAAATAGTCCATTCTGTGGTCTGAGCGGGCAGGAAATTTGACAGGTCTCATGCCACGAGGACCCTTGCATAGTGGCCCAAATATCAGCCTTCATGACCCCCAATCGGAGATACAAAAAAAATTAAAATGCCCTATTCAAATTTGGAGGTGCAGGATCTCCGCTTAAGAGCTAATTTAAGAAATCACTCGTACTTTCCACATCTTCCATGAAATCAATGGGTCCGCCGCTATAGGCTTTCAAAGTGGAGCAACCCACCATGAAGTCAATGGGAAACCTCATTTTCACATTTACCCAATCACTCAGGTCTGGTTGACTCGGAGAGGACTGGAAAAATAACTATGCTCATGAGCGGAGCAGTGGACTACATGCTACCAAAATACACCCTCTGTACTCCAAGACCGGAGATATGGGTTTTAACGTTACACCACTTTCGGACTTAGCGTTTCAAAGGCCACGCGGCTTTCCTCATAGAATCAAAAGTGGCCCGGCGTGCCATAGGATTCAATGGGCCCACCGCTACCATTGAAGTCAATGGAAACACACACTTTTAACAGTTAACCCTACTCCGTCGGTTGAGGGGAGAGGTTGGAATTTCATCAGTCATGCCGGAGCAGTGACTAAATCCTGGCCAAATCAGGCCCTCTTGCACACGGAATGGAGTTTGGGTTGTAGTTTACCCGGTTTTCCCACTTAGTGCTGAACCATGGGCTTTATACCGCATTACAGTCAATGGTGAGACCCTCAGTAAACGGGCGCGACCCCTTTTTACCGGGGTCATAACTCTCGGACACCGGTGGGGTGCGAGTGAGGGGGTTCTACGGCGTCTAGGGGCAAAATAATTTTATCCTGGGTGCCCTAGAAATAAGTTTCCACGCCAATGAACCTGAACTTGACCGGTGGGGAGTGACTCAAGCTATCTTCAAGATAATGTTTCCGGCTTTGGCGGTCTGTTTTCTGGCTGGTGTAGCTCATCTCCGGAGGTCGGTGTTATCGGTATTGTGATAGGACTTATAATATACACACCCACAATACCTGGGCTTGCAACATGACAATGACTAGAATAATAAAAATATTTATTCCTTAGATATAGGTGAACAACTATAGCTGATACAAATAACGACCAAAAAGTAGGCATTACCATAGCGGATTGAGGTAATGGAGCAACAGGTAACAGGATTGGCAATTCAACAAGCAATCAGGCATCAAGTGTTGGTAAAATCGAAGACATGGGCATAGGGCTGCACCTGCTTTATATGTGATTTCAGTCCTTACCTGGAATTGAAGTGCAAGTCATTGAGGAAGGACAATTATCTGCCACATTCTTCCTTGCCACGTTAGCGTAGGGAACATTATTAGATCATGCCCCCCAGCGAGCTAGAGCAACATGCGTACTTCTGGCACTTGGGCGTGACCATTTCTTTAGCCACACAAAAAGTCAGGGCCGTCTACAAGTACCAGACTTGGATGGCCAGGCAACCCCTTTGTCTGTAAGTGTGAATTAGGGCATACAGAACCACTCAAGTCCTGCATTTCTGCCCTAATAGTATACAGCAAGAGGGCTGGAGCCTTTGATCAGGGGGTCTGTTGTGAAACTGGGTCGCCCCCTGAGACATTTACCCATAAACAAGCCCGACCTTTCGCGGGCTTATATCCACCGCTTTGAAATAATGATACAGTTCTTTATACATATATATTAAAATAACCGTCGGCAGGGACGAGCGGGACCAAAAACTTGACAGACCTCATGCGGAGGGGGTCTCCATGGTGGGCAAGTTACGATCGCATGCGACTACACCCAGACAGGAACAAAAGACATAAAAACATTGACAGTTTAAAAGACCTTTTGGACACGATGCGCAGCTTTTTTCCGAACTTGCAAAGTCAATGGCAGAAACCCAAACTTCTGCAATTTACCGGATCCTCGTTTGCCCGAGAGGGCGGTATTGCCAGTTTGCACACATCCTGCACGGAACTAGGACTGACATGGTGGCCCGAATCTCTGTATACCCTTAGGTTGAACAGAACCGGAGTTTGGGTTCTGAGTTGCCACTTTGGTAATGTGCTTTTAAACTGTCTTTTCGTATCTCCGGTTTCGGGGGTCGTGCAAGGCTGATATTTTGCCACTATGGCAAGGGTCCTCCCGCATGAGGACCAGGTAAATTTCAACCCACTCAGACCCACAGAACGGATTATGTTACATTATACTTATACAGTATACAGGATTTATATATTTTTATTTTAAAGATATTAAAGAATACATTTAACAGCAGTGTCATTTCAAAAGGCAGTTCATCCTAATAATTTGATGAATAAACCCCCAAAGACAACCCCCAAATACAGTACATAAAAAGCAAGTCACTTTAACTCCCTTTGCCCCATGCACCAAAAATGTTTTGTGGCAGAAGAATTTCATAAAGGCTGCAGAATGTATTATTGTGTGTTGATGGTTAGAATTGCTGTGCACTTTAAATGTTTCAACATTGTACAGTATTTGTAAATAAATGGTTTTGTACTGACTCCACCAATAAAAGAACATGTTGAATTGCCTCACATTGTTTCGGTCCTCCCGCATGAGGACCAGGTAAATTTCAACCCGCTCAGACCCAGAGAACGGATTATGTTACATTATACTTACTGTATATACAGGATTTATATATTTTTATTTTAAAGATATTAAAGAATGTACAGTATTGTATTTAAAACATGTGACTGTAAACCATAGTGACTGACAAATATTTTCACACCCTGATGAAATACAGTATCAGTGTACTCTCAATTCTCACAGTGCTGTGGTAAATGCAATGTATGGATTGGAATGTGAGGTTTTTCTTTGTCATTTGATGATTTAGATTGTAAGATCAGTTAGGATTATTAAAGGAAATTCATTGTAATGTAGTGTGTCTGTATGGAGAAGTGTTATTTGTAGTACAGTATGATTTTGATAACCCTTCTACATTTATTTGTATATTGGTTCATCATGTGTGTGTATATACTACTGTACTGCAGACAGAATGAGGAAAAGGTAAAGATTAAAGAAAAAATAATTTTACTATACAGGATATACAGTAGTATATACAGTATATTATACTGTACTGTATATAGTATTAAATAATATTCTTATAAATGTGCATTACTCATGTTTCCCCATGTTTTACAAAGGTTTTCCAAATGGTTATCCAATTTCAAGCTGCCAAAATAACTTGATAAAGACTGCATTATGTATTATTCCTGATTAATTTTATATTTGTATTTTTTGGTTCCTGATAAAATAAAATAAATAATTATTCACTTTCCTGCAAATCATAATCATTGACAGCCACCCCTACAGTGCACCAATGAATAAGAATGTTTTGTAAATTATATTTATATATTTATATATTTTTATTTTAAAGATATTAAAGAATGTACTGTATTTTCACACCCTGATGAAATACAGTATCAGTGTACTCTCAATTCTCAGAGTGCTGTGCACATCAGATTTACATTTCAAATTCGAGAGGGGATTTTCCAAAGCATTACCGTTCAAACAACAGGCCTCTAAGGGTTGGGGGAGGGGGATGGTGTGATTAGACGCAGGCGTACTGAGTGTTTGTAGCTCGGCTATGGGCGGATTAAGAACACAATGGCAATATGTAGAAGGTTAACGACCCAGTGGAGAGAGGGGGTTGGTAGGATAGGGTGACTCAGCCGATTGACGCTTGGCTAGGGAGGGATTAAAAACTCTGGAGGTGTGTGGCTGAAATAGTTAACAGCACTGTAATTTCAAAAGGCAGTTTATCATAATAATTTGATGAATAAACCCCCAAAGACAACCCCCAAATACAGTACATAAAAAGCAAGTCACTTTAACTCCCTTTGCCCCATGCACCAAAAATGTTTTGTGGCAGAAGAGTTTAATAAAGGCTGCAGTATGTATAATTTTGTGTTGATGGTTTGAATTGCTGTGCACTTTAAATGTTTCAACATTGTACAGTATTTAATGTTTTTGTACTGACTCCACCAATAAAGAACATGTTGAATTGCCTCACATTGTTTCCATTTGCCGTAACAAATGTAGAGGCTTGCTGCACTGTTTTTTAACTGCCTGGTCGCGCAATTGGCGTAGGAACTAGGGCAATTGGCGTGGGAACTAGGTCAATTGGCGTGGGAACTTCTGTTCTTGGGCACCTAGAAATAAAATTCATTTTGCCCCTAGATGTTAGGAACCCCCTCACTTGACCCCAACAGGGTCCGAGCAGTAATGGCGACGACAAAGGGTCACGCCGGCAAGGAGGGTCCTATCATTGAGCGTAATGGCGGAGAAAGCTTTGAACCGGCTAAGTCAGAATGAGCAGAAACCTGGAACCCACAACTCCGTTTCTGTTCTACCTAGAGGGCTCAAATTCGGTCACCATGTAGTCCTAGTTGCGGCAGGATTGCATGGCAAATTGCGACCCTCTCGTGGCAACAGAACGGAGTCAGGGTGATGTTAAAGTTCAGGTTTCTGCCATTGA
>WSYH01003048.1:41158-73686 GCA_036426205.1 Ascaphus truei
TGAGCGGGTGACTGTAAACCATAGTGACTGACAAATATTTTCACACCTGATGAAATACAGTATCAGTGTACTCTCAATTCTCACAGTGCGTGCACATCAGATTTACATTTCAAATTCGAGAGGGGATTTTCCAAAGCATTACCGTTCAAACAACAGGCCTCTAAGGTTGGGAGGGGGATGGTGTGATTAACGCAGGCGTACTGAGTGTTTGTAGCTCGGCTATGGGCTGATTAAGAACACAATGGCAATATGCAGAAGGTTAACGACCCAGTGGAGAGAGGGGGTTGGTAGGATAGGGTTCTCAGCCGATTGCCGCTTGGCTAGGGAGGGATTATAAAACTCTGGAGGTGTGTGCGAAATAGTTAACAGCACTGTAATTTCAAAAGGCAGTTCATCATAATAATTTGATGAATAAACCCCCAAAGCCACCCCCAAATACAGTACATAAAAAGCAAGTCACTTTACTCCCTTTGCCCCATGCACCAAAATGTTTTGTGGCAGAAGAGTTTAATAAAGGCTGCAGTATGTATAATTGTGTGTTGATAGTTTGATTGATTGCTGTGCACTTTAAATGTTTCAACATTGTACAGTATTTGTAAATAAATGTTTTTGTACGTGACTCCACCATAAAAGAACATGTTGATATGCCTCACTTGTTTCCATGTGCTCTTTTGACAGTGTAACAAATGTAGAGGCTTGCTGCACTGTTTTTTAACTGCCTGGTCGCGCAATTGGGCGTAGGAACTAGGGCATTGGCTTGGGAACTAGGTCAATTGGCTGGGAACTTTGTTCTTGGGCACCTAGAAATAAAATTCATTTTGCCCCTAGATGTTAGGCACCCCCTCACTTGACCCCAACAGGGTCCGAGCAGTAATGGCACGACAAAGGGTCACGCCGCAAGGAGGGTCCTATCATGAGCTAATGGCGGGAGAAAGCTTTGAACTGGCTAAGATCGAATAGCAAACCTGGAACCACAACTCCGTTTCTGTTCTACCTAGAGGGCTCAAATTCGGTCACATTAGTCCTAGTTGCGCGGCGATTGCATGGCAAATGCGACCCTCTCGTGGCAACAGAACGGAGTCAGGGTGATGTTAAAGTTCAGGTTTCTGCCATTGACTTGCATGGCAGAAAAAAAAGCACTTTGTTGTAATGTGCTTTTAACTGTCTTTGGTACCTCCGGTTCCGGGGTCGTTGCAAGGCTGATATTTGCCACTAGGCAAGGGTCCTCCGCATGAGGACCAGGTAAATTTCAACCCGCTCAGACCCACAGAACGGATTATGTTTACATTATAATACTGTAATATACAGGATTTATATATTTTATTATTTAAGATATTAAGAATGTACATTATTGTATTTAACACATGTGACTGTAAACCATAGTGGCACTAAGACAAATATTATATCACACCTACAGGCACACGCCTTATGAACCTGATGAAATACAGTATCAGTGTACTCTCAATTCTCACAGTGCTGTGCACATCAGATTTACATTTCAAATTCGAGAGGGGATTTTCCAAAGCATTACCGTTCAAACAACAGGCCTCTAAGGGTTGGGGGAGGGGGATGGTGTGATTAGACGCAGGCATACTGAGTGTTTGTAGCTCGGCTATGGGCGGATTAAGAACACAATGGCAATATGCAGACGGTTAACGACCCAGTGGAGAGAGGGGTTTGGTAGGATAGGGTGACTCAGCCGATTGACGCTTGGCTAGGGAGGGATTAAAAACTCTGGAGGTGTGTGGCTGAAATAGTTAACAGCACTGTAATTTCAAAAGGCAGTTTATCATAATAATTTGATGAATAAACCCCCAAAGACAACCCCCAAATACAGTACATAAAAAGCAAGTCACTTTAACTCCCTTTGCCCCATGCACCAAAAATGTTTTGTGGCAGAAGAGTTTAATAAAGGCTGCAGTATGTATAATTTTGTGTTGATGGTTTGAATTGCTGTGCACTTTAAATGTTTCAACATTGTACAGTATTTGTAAATAAATGTTTTTGTACTGACTCCACCAATAAAAGAACATGTTGAATTGCCTCACATTGTTTCCATTTGCTCTTTTGACAGTGTAACAAATGTAGAGGCTTGCTGCACTGTTTTTTAACTGCCTGGTCGTGCAATTGGCGTAGGAACTAGGGCAATTGGCGTGGGAACTAGGTCTATTGGCGTGGGAACTTCTGTTCTAGGGCACCTAGAAATAAAATTAATTTTGCCCCTAGATGTTAGGAACCCCCTCACTTGACCCCAACAGGGTCCGAGCAGTAATGGCGACGAGAAAGGGTCACGCCGGCAAGGAGGGTCCTATCATTGAGCGTAATGGCGGAGAAAGCTTTGAACCGGCTAAGTCAGACTGAGCAGAAACCTGGAACCACAACTCCGTTTCTGTTCGACCTAGAGGGCTCAAATTCGGTCACCATGTAGTCCTAGTTGCGACAGGATTGCATGGCAAATTGCGACCCTCTCGTGGCAACAGAACGGAGTCAGGGTGATGTTAAACTTCAGGTTTCTGCCATTGACTTGCATGGCAGAAAAAAAGCCACTTTGGTAATGTGCTTTTAAACTGTCTTTTGGTACCTCCGGTTCCGGGGGTCGTGCAAGGCTGATATTTTGCCACTATGGCAAGGGTCCTCCCGCATGAGGACCAGGTAAATTTCAACCCGCTCAGACCCATACTTTTTCAGTCTAGCTGCTATGCTATCAAACCCCCCGATCGGGGATTTGTGAGCCTCCCAAAACATTGTGTGGGATTCCATACTGCCTAGGTTGGTCTGGAAAAATGATAATTCCATCCCTGACTGACTTCGCTTCGATCTGGATCTTAATCCAACGATGCATTAAGTTTCCAGTTGGCTACCCGGGCTAACTGGCCTAATTTGTCGAACCGCAGCCGATCGATGCATGATCCGACCATGTAATGTCATGTTATTTGGTGTCCGGAAATCGTGGAACCAGTCCTACTGAAACAAAAAAGTGGTCGATCGACTGATAACTGTTAGGGGATGGAATAAAAATGTATAAATACGCTCGCCGGTGTGTTTCCTCCATTATGGCTATCAGGGCCCCCTCGCCTTAAGCCTTTCCAGCAAAAGCCCATTGCCTGCAAGTCATGGCTTGTGCTGCTGTTGGGATCTATCTGTCGGGGGTCATTCATTTTGTAAAGTCACCGCGAGAAATTACAATTCCCCTCTGCCATCGTTGGAGTGTTCTGGAAAAAATCCACAAAAAAAATGAGTCTCGTTGTCACAAGCGTGTGTAGACGCAGGCTAACGTCACTTTACATGCGGCAGGAGCCTACCAGAATTAGATATCTCCCCTTACTGTATCGTTTTCACCTTACTCCACCTGGAAAGGAGTTGTTATTGAATATGATAGCAACCCCCTTTTTTTTCTTTAGTGGAGGACAAGAAGAACTGCCTAAGCTTTTGTCTAAGAATCCGGGCTATATGCATGCTAAAGTGTGTATCCTGACTTTGAAAACAACAAGCAGCGCCTCTCCGCTAAATTCAGAGAAGGCGATTCTACGCTTCTTCGGGCTATAAACCCTTGAAAACATTTTGAGGATATCAATGTTACAGCCGAACCTTGGTGTGGGGTGGATCGCTGTGTATAAGTAGAACCAGTTCCTCGCCAGGGTATGTGGAACATAGTTGGTATTTGCGTCTGCTTTGGCGGGACTCCTGCTGATCTTCGCTCCTGCTCTGAGGGGAATTGGTATGGGTGGGAAGGAAAACAAGGAAAGGACAAGGGAAAACAAACAAACATTAGGACACATAAAGACAAGAAACCGTAGGGTCTCTAAGGGACCTCAGGTTCAACGGCCGGAGGTAATCTCCTCCTTCTGACCTCTCCCTCCCCAGGTCCAGTCCCAATGGTCTTATCGACGACCATGGATTCCCGGGTTCTTTGGCCGGGGTGGCGGGTTGGACCCAAATCCCGTCCCAACGGCCATGCTACGGGCAGGCTTGGTGGTAGTCCCCTGGCACACCCACCGGCAACTACTGCCATTCAGCCAAATTACCTAAAACTTATGGGTATCTAACCAGCATTACCGTAGTGTGACTAAAACCATTCTTAACAGATGCAAAGCTAAATCCCGACACTCAAGCAACGGCTTTGTAAACCGTGATGCCTCTCCCTCACGTGTGCAATCCACTCTCTCTCTCTCTCTCCCACGCCCGGCCCCCATCCCCTCTGGACCCTGGCTATCATGAACCCCCCCCCTTCTCTTCCCCAGTCGGAGGGCCCAAATCACCTCTGTGGGTGCATTCTCGCTTCGCTTATTACACTACCTCCTCTCTAAAGGCCTTCCCGCTGCTCCCCTCATACGACTCCCGGACTGTGCTCTACAACGAAATCACCCCTCTCTTCATGCTCCTCACTCTCAGGCTCCCTTAGCTCCTTACTTCTCTCCCCGCGCGGAGTTCACGCACCCCCGCGGGGAAGTATGGGTCACCTCCGGAGCAGCATTATGGTAGATGCTGTCCATCGTCAGCGTCATCTGGGTCTCTTGCAGCATCGCGAGATCTCACCTGATGACGTCAGTGATGTGGGATCCGTATGAGGGCTTCCAGGTTGGGATGGCGTATAGCTGGGGCGGGCTCGTTATGCTCACCATTCTTCACGCCGAAACTGCTGCCGCCATGTGATTCTGCCGCGCTTTCACCTTCTTCCCCAGGGTGGGAGACTCACGCCATTTTTGGGGTTTTTGCTGTACTTTTGGGCGTCTGGTGTAGGGTGACCTGTCTACTCCAAGAGGACAGCGGAACAACCGAGAAGTGAGGGTAAGTCGGCCATCACTTCATCACAGGCCAGGCCATGTACCTAACTGTAGAAACAAAATTTAACCAAAAACATAGGCAGCGATCAGCGGCTTGCATCCCTTTTAAGGTTAATTGGCGCTCTTTCAGCCTTCTCCTTACGCTTTTCAGCCGTGTGGGCTACAGTCTCCCTGTCTGTTGTTCTGGAGGACGTGTATCTGGATCCCCGGGGAAAGTAGCCGTGGCAGCCGATTATAGATTTTTTAGGAATGTGCGCCCTCTGAATGGTTTCAGAGGTGGGATCAGCCATTTGTTACAACCACGAGGGCAAAACGGGAAAGTCCATTATATCTAATGTCCTGTCCCGCAGCACCTTTGGATGGCAGGCAAAGCCCTCATTCTAGCAAGGTATGAGGATATGTCCTAAAAGATAGCAATATTATTCCCTCATATGTCATGATTGGGTCCCCCCGTGTGTTTTGCAATCTCCTCATGGTCTTAAGTGATGGGAGATGGAGGATAAATCTCTTGGTGGGCCACCCCATTCACCTGTTGGGCCAGGGATGCGACCCTCGGGCCCGATGGCAGCGGTCCATTAAAAATTCAGCCTCCGATTCCGCGCCCGGCATGATGGTGTTATCCACCGGTATCAGGTCTGCAGGGTCCAGGATCTCTTCAGGGTTCCCCTATGCGCAGATTGTTGAATCGGTCCCTGTTTTACGCGGTCCTCCTGTCGATCCTAAAATTCGGACACTCTCCATTCTAGAGACACCCCATCCTTTATTTGTCTACTGGTGGCACTCGAGCTTTCCTCCTTCATTCCTCTAGCTCATTAGTGCGTTGTACCAATCTGGAAGAATATCCTTCGGAGGCCCTCCCACTTCCCCCTAAGAAAGTTTTGAGGTCCGTTAAGAGCTGGGCTATCTCCTTTTTACTAATCCCGGTGCTCCTCCAAGTCCCCTCCATCTCAGAGCGGAATCCGGAGTTCTCCTCAGCCTGGGCCTTCATGATCCGTAATAGGAGGCGCACATCAGTTTTTCGCTTATCTTTTAGCCGTGTGTCGCCATCTCACGTTGTGTGGTATGGTTGTAATCATAGAGTTTGAGGCCTTAGTACTTATGAATAAAAATTGACGGAGTTTCGTTAATTGATCCTTTAGTAGCTTGCTGTGCGCGGGTAGCGGAGCCTTTAAGTTTAAACCTCCATCACCGTACCCGTCACGATGCGCCTCTTGTAGTACGTAGTTCCTTTCGAGTGTAAGTAGGCAAAGGTGAAGAGGAGAGAACCCAATTTAGCACTCAGGTTACGCTCTGACGATAGTGATGTTTAAAACAGATAGTTAGTAATAACAATATATATTAAAAAATGGTGAGTAGCAACGACAGTAATGAAGGTAGGTAGATCCTGAATACAATCGACGGGTTGGATCGGATCAAGCTTATAAAGGTACCAGAAATTTAATAAACGGCTGGTATCAGGTAACACAGAGTCTGATGTGGACCTGTGTGGAGAGTGCAGTACTCCAGGTGTGGTCGGTTATGTACTGAGTACTACAAGTCACAAAGTTGGTATCTCAATCACTAATAGGTTATAGTAGATGTGAATTATAGCAACTAAATACATAAAGAGCAAATAACCTATGTACATCAGTTGTAATTTATGAATACAGTTATGCTCCCCTGTGTAGGTCTGTATATCCACTTTGCGTCAGAATGACCCAGGTGACCCCACTGAGAATGATATCAGGGGTGTTAAGGACCTATATGAACTGCGCGTAGTACTAGTCATAGGTAAGTAGCTGACTAATATCCGGGGGGACGATGGTTCCAATACAGGAGACATAATTTGTGGAGACAGACTAGTACCATATACTATATCAGAGGGTCTGGCTCCTTCCAGACACGTGCACGCGCAGATCAGTTACAGCCTCCGCATGAAACCAACAACGCGAGTTGATGCGGCAGTCTGCTCCTTGCAGATATATAGAGGATATTTAAGTTGCCCCGATGTCACCCTCATCTCGTTTATCAGTGTTTACAGGGACAGTGTTCCGATACGATATTTGCCATGAGAAACCTTTCACTTGTAGCAACACTGTGCTGCCTTTTTACTGTGCGTGTCACTTTACACAGCATCAAGGAGGTTTACCATTCAGTCTTCTACTATCTCACCCTCTGAATAAGTATATGGTATAGTTGTCTCCACAAATAGGGTCTACTGTATTGGGAAACCCCATCGTACCCCCCAGATATTAGTCAAGCTACTTACTATGACTAGGACTACGAAGGTTATATAGGTTCATTACACCCCTGGATATCATCTTCAGGTCACTGGGGCTCATTCTAGCTAAGTTGGTATACAGACTACACAGGGGAGCATTAACTGTATGAATAAATTACAAAACTGATGTACATAGTTTTATTTGCCTCTTTATGTATGTTAGTTGCTATAAAGTCACATCTACTATCACCTATAGGATTGAGATACAAACTTGTGGACTTGAGACTCAGTACATAACCGGACACACCTGGATACTCACTCTCCCACAGGTCCACATCAGGAATTCTGTGTTAAACATGATACCAGCCGTTATTAAAACTTCTGGACATTTATAAAGCTTGATCGGAGCAAACCGGCTAGGTATTCAGGTCTACCTCACCTTAAGTACGTCGTTTCTATCAACATTTTTAATATCTATTGTCTTATTATAATAAAGATTAGGTTTGTATTTAAACCAATTCACTTATCTTCAGAGCGTGAACCTGAGTGTAAATTGGGTTCTCTCTATACCTATGACTAATGTATACACCCAAGCACCTCACAACATCATCCAATTGTGGCTGCACAGCAGGGCTCCCACTATATCCAAAATGCGTGTAAGTAGCCGTTTTACGCTGCATTCACAGGGGGAGCACAGGGCTAACCCTTAATCTGCATCCAGTAAGTTGCCCCGGAAGTCTCCTGTAGTACTTAATTTTTATTCATTTATTGCGGCCGTATACAAAGTGCAACACTCACACTTGATGCAATTAGCCGCTGCCGTGGCACCCTGAATAGTGTTTTTAAATGTTTATGAGTGCTTTAGATGTTACACTATTATTACTGTAATGTTCAGTAGCACATGAGGAGGAGGAAAGAGGGGGGGGGGAGGGGGGGGGGAAGGAGCGGGATTCCCCTCTCTTGACAACCTGCTTCTGTTATATGGCTCACTTATCCCTAAGGACCGGCCTCATTCACATAGCCTTCGGCTACACTCGTCATCTCCTACCTCTTTGGTCATTGGCCCGTTTGCGGTACCCATAGTTACAACCTCCTCAGGCCATCTACCTTTTTTATACTGGCCCCACCGTCCTCTCTACTCTGCCTAGTTTTTGACAATTTCTCGACGCTTTATACGGCCCCCTGTCGTCCACACTGGAAGCATCTTTAAATGCAATTCTGGGGACACGATAACTTAATTCCAGCCGGCGGCGGCATTTGGATCCGGCTGAAACCCAGGCTGAAACCACAGAAAAGGCAGCTCTGATGCAGGTGGCAGCCTGTCTTGTCCCCCCTCACAACGGGGGGGCAGGAGGGCAAAGCGGGGGTGAGGGGGCAGGAGGGGCAGGGGGGTGGGAGCGCGCCAGACCGGCCAGCAGCAGAGATCAAGGTAAGCCCCGGTGTACATTCTCCCTCATCTTTCCCTGTCACAGGGCAATGGCGCCATTTAGCAGCTGTCCATCTGCTTTATTTATTTTTATTTTCTCGGGGGGGCAGCGGATGGTTCCCGGGCCGGGGACTAGCCACTGTCGATCAGCTTGACAGGCAGGTAGGGGTCTCCGACCTTACCTCCAGCCACAACCCACAGTCGCCCAACCTTCGGAGCACGCAGAATCTGCACGCCGTCTGGCTGCCCGCCAAAACCAGCATGGCCGCCGTGCCAGCTCTTGCTTTGCTTGCTTTTTTTAAAGTTTCCGCTTTTAGGGTCGAAATATTGGTCCAATTCTTGTTTTGTCTCCCAATCTCCACCGTCACCTACTTATCCAGGGAGTACTCAGTTTGGGGTATTTTGGCCAAATTATAGTCGTTTTTTTACTTGATTAAATATTTGCATGGAGGAGCTCAAAACAAAAGCAGCCTTTGCTGTTAGGCTCCAGCCGCCCCATGATTTTTTTTTTAAAACACCTACTATTGTGGCTGCTGTAAAACCATACTAAATAATAATGTAGAATAAGGTAGAAAAAACAGGATATTCAGCGCTCGTGCTGTGTATGGTGTGGATGATCCCTTTGCAGATGTACATAAAGCGTTCCCGAAATCTCCAAATCTAGGTGAACCCCCGTAGAAAGGGGGGAAGGCACCTGAAAAAACAAGCATAATAAAAAATGCAAAAATGCGCACCGGGATTAATTTTTCTTTTTTGAAGGTAATTTATTAACAATACACAAAAAGAGGGGATCCACCACCCCACCTCAGAACAGTGTGACAGCTGAACGGCTAAAGTTACTACCAGGCGAACACCTACTGGTGACTCTAAACCCTAAGCTGCACACAGATACAATACAGTAAAATTAATTAAAAAACATGAACGAAAAAACAAACATGAAAAAAAAACTACAACAGATTTATATAGAAACCGCCAAGGGTTGGCAATGGCAAGGGAAACGGGACACTCACACTGAGACAGTCAGCAGACTCGCGGTGGCTGAAAAGGATCCGGATCTCGGCAACGCGGAGATGGATAAAACCACTGCTGTTCGCTTTTGTTTTTCTTTCTTTTCCCAATGCAGGATCCGTCTCAGAGTACAAGCTTACACGCGCAGGATGACCTGGTTCCACATGACTCGACGCGTTTCGTACCAAGTACTTTAGCCAGGAGGGTCCGTACAGAGTCATCCGCGCGTCATATATAGGCGGCCAATGATTGAAGAAACCAGCCCCTCAGAGAAACACCCTTACTTGCCTATATTGCTCTGTGATTGAAACACCTTGAATAAGGTTACTAGGCAAAGTGGTGATAGAAACTAATGTGGGGCGATGTGTGCAAGTATAAATGAATCTTGCAACTCAACCCCTATGAAAAAATCAGGAATTAAGCACCTCTAACACAGGAATAATATACTATGTAAAAAAATCATGCGGTGATGAAACCTATATGAATAAAAGAAAAAAGAACAAAGGATGAATAAAAACAAAATAAATATAAAACATACATTGAATGGTTGATGCAAATAAATGTTAATAATTCCATTTTATTAAAAAAACGGATACCGTATCTTAAAAAAGGAGTCAATCAATTAATTCATTGAAACCAGAGCTTCCAACTCACCTTATCCCTCGATGTCTGGTAGCATTTCATAATCCAAATTGCTCCCGTTTCAAATAAAGATTATCTCTATTTCCCTGTCTACTACCTAGTGATTAAACTTTCAAGTCCCTTAAAGTTAATAAAACAGGTTCACTGTTATGCACTCTTTAAAGTGTTTCAAAAGACGGAGTAATGGCATACCCTTTGCTATTATTTTTGGTATGTTTTAACATTTCTCAGAGTGCTCTAACAGTGCGGCATTTTAAACGGTCTTTTGTCTTACCAATGTACGTAAATTACAGCTTACACTGTAAGCAAGAATGTCTAGGAATCTTTTCTTTAAAAGAAAGATTGTTCTTCCATAATCCACAGCCTTAGAACAATAATGATTTTAATTTAAAATTAGTGGTGGAAAATTAGCTCAGTAAGCATTCATTATCTCGATTAGAGATTTAATTGAGGCCCCAAATGTACTGTACCATATAAAAACGCATTTTAAGGCTACAAATGAAATTCATTATTTAGACCCATTTAGTTGTCCACGATAAGAGATGGGTCCAAAATATTCCCTTTAATCCAAAAAAAAAACATTTTCTCAGGTTAAAGAGAAATGATTCTAAGGCTGTGGATTATGAAGAAAACAATCTTTCTTTTTAAAGAAAAGATGCCTAGACAAAGGGAATATGATGCGATTTAGTAAACTCTTCGCTCAAAAAATTAGAAGGTCCTAGCGAAATCTTGATGAAATAATCAATACTTGGGGTCAAAGTGAGGGGGTCCTAACATCTAGGGGCAAATGAATTTTATTTCTAGGTGCCCTAGACAGAAGTCACAGTGCCAATTGACTAGTTCCCACTAGTTCCCACTCCAATACGAAGCCCCCTAGTTCCTCCGCCAATTTTGCGACCAGGCAGAAAAAAACAGTGCAAGCAGTTCACATTGTAAACTGTCAAAGGGAAGCAAATCGGGGCAAACCCAATGCGTGAGGCAATTCAAAATGTCTTTTATTGTGGAGTCGTACAAAACCCATTTATTTACAAATATGTACAATGTTGAAAACATTTAAAGTGCACAGCAATTCAAACCAGCAACACACACAATAATACATACTGCCCAGCCGTTTTAAACTTCTTCTGCCCACAAACATTTTGGTGCATGGGCAAGGGAGGTAAGTGACTTGCTTTGTACTGTACTGTATTGGGGTTGTCCTTTGGGGATTTATTCATCAAAATTATTAGATGAATGCCTTGTGAAATTACAGTGCTGGTAACTATTGCAGCCACACACCTCCAGAGTTTTTAATCCCTCCAGCCAAGAGTCAATCGGCTGAGTCACCCTTCCTACCCAACCCCTCTCTCCACCTGGGTCGTTAACCTTCTGCATATTGCCATGGTGTTCTTAATCAGCCCCATAGCAGAGCTACAAACACCAGTATGCCTGCGTCTAATCACACCTCCCTCCCCAACCCTTAGAGCCTGTTGGTTTGAACGGAATGCTTTGGAAACAATCCCCTCTCGGAATTTGAAAGTAAATCTGATGTGACAGCACTGTGAGAATGAGAGTACACTGATACTGTATTTCATCAAGTGTGTGAAATATTTGTCAGTCACTATGGCTTACAGTCACATGTTTTAAATACAATACAGTACCATCTTTACTTATCTTTAAAATGAAAAAAATATAAATCCTGTCTATACAGTACGATAATGTAACATAATTCTGTTCTGGGGGTCTGAGCGGGTGAAATTTACCTGAGTCCTCATGAGGGAGGACCCTTGCCATAGTGCCCCCCCCCCCCAAAAATCAGCCGTGACAAGACCCCCGGGAACCGGAGTACCAAAAAAACAGTTTAAAGCACCTTACCAAGTGGCTTTTTTCTGCCATGCAAGTCAATGGCAGAAACCTGAACTTTAAAATCACCTGACTCGTTCTGTGCCACGAGAGGGTCGCAATTTAGCCATGCAATCCTGCCGCAACTAGGACTACATGGTGCCAGAATTTGAGCCCTCTAAGGTCGACAGAAAACGGAGTTGTGGTTCCAGGTTCTGCTCAATTCGAATTAGCGGTTTCAAAGCTTTCTCCGCATTAGCTCATGATAGGACCCTCCTCGCCGGCGTGACCCCTTTCTCACCACCATTATGCTCGGACCCGTGGGGTCAAGTAGAGGGTGGTTCCGAACATCTAGGGGCAAAATTTTTATTTCATAGGTGCCCTAGAAAGAAGTTCCAACGCCAATGACTAGTTCCCACGCCAATGTGGACCAGGCAGTTCAAAAAAACAGTGCAGCAAGCATCAAATTTGTACCACGTCAAAGGAGCAAATGGGAAACAAGTGTGAGGCAATTCAAACTGTTCTTTATGGTGGAGTCAGTACAAAAACACATTATTTACAATTACATGTACAATGTTGAAACATTTAAAGATACCATCTCCTTTATTAAAGAAACCCATTATGCTAACAGAAACAGTACAGCGGGATGGTGCGCAACACCTGTCAGTCAGACTGGCACCAGTTAGCTCCTAGAGGGCAGCAACAGGGCGGTTTTCAGGGCAACATTGCAAAAAGTGCCTGTTTGCGGCCCTCAGGGACAATTGAGTAGTGATGTCCTGTGAAAAAAACACCAACAAACATCTCCTTTGTTTAGTAAGCAGGTACTGTAGGGCAAAAATGTATAGTACAATACAGTTAGCAAAACAGTATGTCTCCTGAAAAGTCCTCCACATTGTTCATCCATGGCCGATTCCTTGCATGGCGAAAATCCCTTAAATGCCGTCTCGAACGCTTTCACTTACAGGATCTGTAATGCCATAAAAGCGCGCAATTTCTTCCACAATGTTTTTCTTAACATTGGCGGAGCGCCTTTTAACAGCGATTTCCTTCGTAGTTCACTTGAACACCCACTCAGCAGTACAACGTGTAGGGAACATGGTGCTCTTAAAAAATGATCAAGGCATACTTGTGGGGTACACACAGCATCATCACCCTTATACTTCTCCCTGAGCCCCGGTGGAAGATCGCACAGGGTGATGTAGGCCACTGTTTCGATACGACGGGTGAGCGTCTTGTGGGAGCGGGGGTTGTGCTTGTGGCGATGCGGCGATGGTAGGTTGTTAGGGAGGAAGCTTTCCTGGTCGTGGTCGCCGTTGTTGTATCTGGCCATGTTCTGAGGGGTTGTCATGTCCTAAATGGATACATGTACACTAACCATCTTCTGGTGGGGGGGGCGCTCTGGTGATGAAGGGGGTCGAAGGTCCCATTCATCCATCCATGTCACCCCCTGCTCCAGCGTCGGGGAGAAACAGGGGTCATTATGCACCGAGGCAAATATGTATGCCCAGCAAGTCAGCACTATATCTTCCTCATACGTGATCCATCCGTTGCTCCAGTGTGTAGCATCGTTGCCTCCACATTTGATCTGTCTCCAGACAGCAGATCTATCTTTTCAGCACAAATAGAATTCAGGGGAGAACCACACTTATCCCATCAGAATCCGGTCTAACGCGCTGCTTCTTGTGCATGGCGTCTGGACATCTGGGGGGATGGGGCAACGGAGGATGAGATGGGGGTTCATGGACGAAGCGGCATCAAGTGTAGAGTGGGGGGAGGTAGGTGACCTGTGATACCCGGTAGAGGAGAAGCGCCAGCGTGCGAAGTGGGATGGAGAAGGTGACTTGGTTTCCAGGCGCGAGAAGCAGAGGCTAAGAGCAAATGGAGAAAGTGACCCGTGATTTCAGACGCGCGCAGACGTGTCAGATGGAACCGGAGAAGATGGGGGCTATGTTGGCACATTATGAGGCTTACGGTCTAAGAAAACCCTGTAACCTTTGGGGTCAGCAGAAGTTTTTTATTGGCTTAGACTGTCGCTTGCCCTTGGCGTGGAAACGGCAACCGCTTTCGCTTTTTACAGCATGAACAGGCCACGGCGACGGTGTGGGTTCTTGCGTCCATAGAACCGGGATGCTCCATGGAAGCAGGTGGCACAATGCAGTATCTGGACCAAGGGCAAGTTCAGATAAACGATCATGAGTGGGTGGCGTATGCAAAGTGTAGTGACCTTTCATGCTGGGACAGGTACAGGTTGAAAGTGGGGGTGAGTTCATTCCGTTAATACACCATCCATATTTGTGGTATGTGACGCACATAGAATACAATCGACACACATCGAATATATATCTTGGTTTGTATTTCTTCTACTCGCAGCAATGCCTTGATTAAAAAGATTTACAAGGATCTCAGCATGCGAATTAAGGAGATGTACACGAGTGGACACGAATTGGCTGCTATCCAACCTGGTTAGCTTATTCTGACCTCGTTGTGGCCAGCAACCACGTGTGCGTATCAGCACAACGGAAAAAACAGGAGCGGAAGAAGCCACCAAGGGTAACTAACGCGTAAGTATATATAAAAACTTAACAAAAAAAATATAGAAAACTGTACTGTTACACTAACAGTACAGTTCTGATCTCCTGTTAATACGTTGTATTTCTGTTGATTATTTCTAAAACATACAGTAGTTGTCTATTATATTTGATAGTACAGCAGTATACATTTGTGTATATTCAATTAATCTTACAACGGTATATCTGTAGTAGGATTGTACTGTATTTATATTACAATATATATTTATTTTGTATATTTATATTTATAAGTAAACGATATATATTTTGTCTATTTATATTTATAGTACAGCAGAACCATTGTTTGTAATTTCAATTTCATCGTAAAACGGACCTTCTCCTCTCAATATATGCTATAGGATTTACTGATTTTTTTATATTACAACCAGTATATATTATTTGTATATTATAGAAAACAGCTATATATATTTTGTCTATTTATATTTATAGTACAAGCAGTAACATTTTTTTGTTTCATTTCAATTAATCTTACAACAGTGGGTATATTTTGACTGTATAGGACTGTATGCTATATTTATATGTTATTACAACAGTATATATTTTGTATATTTATATTTATAGAACAACAGTAATTATATTTGTCTATTTAGATTATAGTACAGCAGTATACATTTTTTGTTATTTCAATAATCTTACAACAGTGTTTTGTATAGGATGTACTGTTGATATTATATGTATATTACAACGTATATTATTTGTATATTTATATTTGAATATATATACAACATATTATATCACATTGTATATGCCTGCAATATTATAAAACAACAATTATCTTTACATTGTAGGGAGACAACTGTTCTGGGGACCAAAAATAAGTGAGGAGAATGATGAGAGGAGTGCATTACGGGTTTAAAAACACTCTGCAGAAAGCCAATCTGATGTATCCGAGACCAGCATATAAGAAGATGAGACGCAGATTGGATGGAAAATATGGAGTGTGAGGTTGTACTGGACAGTACAAGGAGGTTTAAAACTGTGTTTAGCAAAACGTACTACACTGTGCCGCTTTTTTTTTTATCCTGTAATTACAGAGTGACCCATTGATACCGGATGAAAACAAAATCAAAAAGAGTGCTCCAGGCCCAGGCATGGATCGGAGTGGGGAGACTTCATCGCGGATGGATCTTCATGATGAGTATACTGTGTCTGGGAGATTTGCAAGATTTGCGTTCCACAAAAAAGCCGCATATCTGCTGAAGCCGCGGCCAAAACACCTCGTGAAGCTTGCATGTGTGGGGGTGCCAATTCTAGGCGTGGAACGGGATGGCATGTATCCTTTGAATGGGTAAAATGTATCAAATATAATGTCGCCTAATGCGCTGTACTTGACTAGTGTTGCCTTACCGTATGCACTGTGTACTGTACATTGTGCAGTTTTTTGAGCACTTTTCTTTTCTTGATATAGGAATCATGAATAAAGCTTTCATTCCAACGATAACATTGTGCCCGAGGATAGTGCAATACATCACACGCGAACTTCCCCAATGGTCACCGCTTCTACCAGGACAACGATCCCAAGCACACCGCGGTCAAGGGCTTTCCTTGAGCGCGGCATCAACGGGTGAAGACGCCAGCGGAGTAAAGTAGCAGTTAGGAGACCGTGTCCCATTTTGTTACCACTGTTTTTAGCACTTAACCAATTTGTCCTTTCTTTCAATGACAGGTCGCCAGATTCAATCCGATCAAAATGTGGCTCAGCTGCGAGACCATATCCGGAAAGTGGCGAAAACCCTCCAAAAGGACAAGTTAGTGAAAGCATATGAGTTTTTGGACCAATGTACTCACGTGGAACGCCTGCAATAAAATTTGAACCATATTGCCACTTGTTGACCTAGTTGTCATCCGCGTATGGGCAAGCATCAGAAAAGTAGTGCTGTGCTGTTAGTATTGTAAGTACAGTATGTTCACAGGTAAGTATGGCACAGCTTAGCAGTTGAACACTACTACAGTAACTGCCTACTAAATGCCTAATAACTGCTCATTTTTTTTCTCAGAGAAAGCAGACCACCAGCCATTGTACAGTAGTACTACAGTACACATCAACACAATGCATAATACAGTACGCACATAACTACACTAATTTTTTGTTTTCTTGTCGTTCCAGGAAAAAAGGGTGGCCTAGGGGGAGATGGGGGCGTTGTGTCCAGTCAACATTGCTTAGTACGTCAAATGTACAGTATATAAACAGCAGCAATGATGTACAACAAAACCATCTCCTCTCCATGAACTTACTGTACTGCAGACAGAATGAGGAAAGATAAAGACTAGAGAAAAAATAATTTACTATACAGTATATAGTATATACAGTATATTATACAGTACATACCAGACTGTATGTATATAGTATTAATAAATATTCATATAAATGTGCATTACTCATGTTCCCCATGTTAACAAAGGTTATCTAATTCATGCTGCCAAAAGAATTTAATAAGGCCATGCAGATATATTATTGGTGTGATGGTTTGAATTGCTGTGCACTTTAAATGTTTCAACAATTGTACAGTTTTGTAAATAAATGTTTTTGTACTGACACTCCACCAATAAAAGAAACATGTTGAATTGCCCACATTGTTTCCGTTTGTCCTTGAACAGTGTAACCAAATGTAAGGCTTGCTGCCATGTTTTTTTTACTGCACGTGTCAGCACTTGGCCGAGGAAACTAGGGCAATTGGCGGGGAACTAGGTCAATTGGTTGGAAATTCGTAGGGCACCTAGAAATAACAATTCATTGCCCCTAGATGTAGGAACCCCTCACTTGACACCAACAGGGCACGAGCAGTAATGCGCGGTGAGAAAGGGTGCACGCCAGCGAGGGGAGGGTCCTATCATTGAGCGTAAATGCGAAGAAAAGGAAGCTTTTGAACCGGCTAAGTCAGAATGAGCAGAACAAATGAACCACAACTCCGTTTCTGTTATTCGAACTAGAGGGCTCCAAATTCCGGTCACCATGTGTCCTAGTTGCGGCAGGATTGCATGGCAAATTGCGACCCTCTCGTGGCAACAAGAACGGTAGAGTCAGGGTGGTGTTAAACTTAGGTTTCTGCCATGACTTGCATGGCAGAAAAAAAGCACTTTTGGTAATGTGCTTTTAAATGTCTTTTGGTACCTCCGGTTCGGGGGTCGTGCAAGGCTGATATTTTGCCACTATGGCAAGGGTATCCGCATGAGGACCAGGTAAATTTCAACCCCCGCTAGACCCAGAGAACGGATTATGACATTATACTACTGTATATACAGGATTTATATATTTTTATTTTAAAGATTATTAAAGAATGTACAGTATTGTATTTAAAAAATGTGACTGTAAACCATAGTGACTGACAAATATTTTCACACCTGATGAAATACAGTATCAGTGTACTCTCAATCTCACAGGTGTGCACATCAGATTACATTTCAAATTCGAGAGAGGGATTTTCCAAAGCATTACCGTTCAAACAACAGGCCTCTAAGGGTGGGGGGGGGAGGGGGATGGTGTGATTAGACGCAGGCGTACTGAGTGTTTGTAGCGGTATGGGCTGATTAAGAAACACAATGGCAATATGCAGAAGGTTAACGACCCAGTGGAGAGAGGGGGTTGGTAGGATAGGGTGACTCAGCCGATTGACGCTTGGCTAGGGAGGGATTAAAAACTCTGGAGGTGTGTGGCTGAAATAGTTAACAGCACTGTAATTTCAAAAGGCAGTTCATCATAATAATTTGATGAATAAAACCCACAAGCCAACCCCCCAAATACAGACATAAAAAGCAAGTCACTTTAACTCCCTTTGCCCCATGCCACCAAAAATGTTTTGTGGCAGAAGAGTTTAATAAAGGCTGCAGTAGTATAATTGTGTGTTGATAGTTTAATGCTGTGCACTTTAAATGTTTCAACATTGTACAGTATTGTAATAAATGTTTTTGTACTGACCTCACCAATAAAAGAACATGTTGATTGCCTCACCTTGTTTCCATTGCTCTTTTGACAGTGTAACAATGTAGAGGCTTGCTGCACTGTTTTTTAAACTGCCTGGTCGCGCAATTGGCGTAGGAACTAGGGGCAATTGGCGTGGGAACTAGGTCAATTGGCGTGGGAACTTGTTCTTGGGCACCTAGAAATAAAATTCATTTTGCCCCTAGAGTGTAGGACCCCCTCACTTGACCCCAAACAGGGTCCGAGCAGTAATGGCGACGACAAAGGGTCACGCCGGCAAGGAGGGTCCTATCATGAGAGTAATGGCGGAGAAAGCTTTGAAAGGCTAAGTCAGAATGAGCAGAAACCTGGGAACCCACACACTCCGTTTCTGTTCTACCTAGAGGGCTCAAATTCGGTCACATGTGTCCTAGTTGCGGCAGGATTGCATGGCAAATGTGCGACCCTCTCGTGGCAACAGAACGGAGTCAGGGGATGTTAAAGTTCAGGTTTCGCCATTGACTTGCATGGCAGAAAAAAAAGCACTTTGGTAATGTGCTTTTAAACTGTCTTTGGTACCTCCGGTTCCGGTGGTCGCTGCAAGGCTGATATTTTGCCCTATGGCAAGGGTCCTCCCATGAGGACCAGGTAAAATTTCAACCCGCTCAGACCCACAGAACGGATTATGTTACATTATAATTACTGTATATACAGGATTTATATATTTTATTTTAAGATATTAAAGAATGTACATTATTGTATTTAACACATGTGACTGTAAACCATAGTGACTGACAAATATTTTCACACCCTGATGAAATACAGTATCAGTGTACATCTCATTCTCACAGGTGCGGAGATCAGATTTACATTTCAAATTCGAGAGGGGATTTTCCAAAGCTTACCGTTCAAACAACACGGCCTCTAAGGGTTGGGGGAGGGGGATGGTGATTAGACGCAGGCATATGAGTGTTTGTAGCTCGGCAGGGCGGATAAGAACCAATGGCAATATGCAGACGGTTACACGACCCAGTGGGAGAGAGGGGTATGTAGGATAGGGTGGACTCAGCCGATTGACGCTGGCTAGGGAGGGATTAAAACTCTGGAGGTGTGTGGCTGAAATAGTTACAGCACTGTAATTTCAAAAGGCAGTTTATCTAATAATTTGATGAATAAACCCCCAAAGACAAACCCCAAATACAGTACATAAAAAGCAAGTACACTTTAACTCCTTTGCCCCATGCACCAAAAATTTTGTGGCAGAAGAGTTTAATAAAGGTGCAGTATTATAATTCTGTGTTGATGGTTTGAATTGCTGTGCACTTTAAATGTTTCAACATTGTACAGTATTTGTAAATAAAGTTTTTGTATGACCTCCACCAATAAAAGAACATGTTGAATTGCCTACATTGTTTCCATTGCTCTTTTGACAGGTAACAAATGTAGAGGCTGCTGTGCACTGTTTTTAACTGCTGGTCGTGCAATTGGCGTAGGAACTAGGGCAATTGGCGTGGGAACTAGGTCTATTGGCGTGGAACTTCTGTTCTAGGGCACCTAGAAATAAAATTAATTTTGCCCCTAGATGTTAGGAACCCCCTCACTTGTGACCCCAACAGGGTCCGAGCAGTAATGGCGACGAGAAAGGGTCACCGGCAAGGAGGGTCCTATCATTGAGCGTAATGGCGGAGAAAGCTTTGAACCGGGCTAAGTCAGACTGCGCAGAAAACCTGGAAACCACAACTCCGTTCTGTTGACCTAGAGGGCTCAAATTCGGTCACCATGTAGTCCTAGTTGCGACAGGATTGCATGGCAAATTGCGACCCTCGTGGCAACAGAACGGAGTCAGGGTGATGTTAAATTCAGGTTTTCTGCCATTGACTTGCATGGCAGAAAAAAAAGCCACTTTGGTAATGTGCTTTTAAACTGTCTTTTGGTACCTCCGGTTTCGGGGGTCGTGCAAGGCTGATATTTTGCCACTATGGCAAGGGTCCTCCGTCTTTTCCTCCTTTTTTCACTTATATCCCCACTTGTTTTTTCCTAACGTTCCTCGTGTCTACTCGTCCCCATCTCTTCTTCCCTTCGCTCCCCCCTTCTACTCTTCTCTTCCTTCTTTTTCGTTGTTTCCTCTCTTCACCCTCTCTCAATCTATTGTCTCTTCAATGGTCCTCCCGCATGAGGACCAGGTAAATTTCAACCCGCTCAGACCCACAGAACGGATTATTTTACATTATATTCGCGCAATTGGCGTGGGAACTACTTAGGGCCTCGGTCAAGTTCACGGGCAATTGGCGTGGGAACTTCTGTTCTAGGGCACCTAGAAATAAAATTATTTTTGCCCATAGATGTTAGGCACTGTATACCACTGTACAGTATACTGTGGAAGACACATAATGAAACGATACTGAACATGTAGAATAAATGCATAGTTTTATTTATTCGTGTTTATTACACAGTATACTGTATGGCCGGAAAACATCAGCATACAGTACAATATTATCCATCGAAATCCCCCCATTAGCCATTTTCTTTTCTGAGGAAAAACAAAAAGAAATTTTTTAATGTACAGTAATGGTCAGCCCCCTAAAGAAGTACCCAGCCAGCCCCACCAAAATAATACAGCAACAAGACAGTACTCACCATAGAACTTCCCATTCAGCTGGTGCTGGTGCCGGTCCACTGCCAGTCCAGCTTTCTTCATCATCCACGTCGATAGTTGGCAGCGGGACTAGTCCACCTGTAGGCTGGAAATCGCTTAGGTACATGCAAGCTTCATCAAAACTGCACGCGAAATCCAAATCAGGCTCAGGCTCTGGGTCAGAGTTGTCACTGACTGTGGGACTGTCATTGGAAGCCGGTGCTGGTGCTGGTGCATTGCTTGGCAGCAACTGTCGCTTCTTAGTTGGTTTTAACATGACCCTTTGCCTTTTGCCGCCTCCATGATCATAGATACAGGAAAAATCCGGTGACACACACCAATACCCTCCAACAAAATGGGGCTCAATATGGTGAAAACAGGGGTCGCTACATAACCTTTTCCTTACTGCACGCTTCCACGTATGAGGAGTTGGCGAAAATTTGTAAAAGTCATAGTTTTCGATAAAATACTGATAAATTTGAGCAACTGTTGCCATCTTATCATCTGTTGCTTTAATCGCGGCCCATATCAAATACGCATAACTTCTGTCGGGTTTTTGGAAAGCGGGCTGCACTTGAACACTCATGGTGGGTCTCTGCAGAATAGTGTAACACAAACTGAAACTGGTCTTTGTCTTTCTTTAATATGAAAAGCCTAAATTGATACATTTTTGCAACCTCTTCCTTCAGTCTCAAGGCCAAGGCCAAGTTACAATAGCACACTGTGGTACAGTATCTTTTTTAAACGAAACACCTGCAAGCCGACACATTACTGATTCGGCGCATTACAATTCATGAATTTCTGCCATCTGGCGGACACGCGAAGCATTGCAGCCTACTAAAATCCGAACCATTATCAATAAACGCATCAGCCGGGCATGACCCGTGGCTGGGAATGCTAGGTGAACGCGGCATGCGCCAGGTGAACAGCGTCGCATTCCAGGAACCAGCCAGGGACAAACCGGTGATTTGAGAGAATAAAAGCTGCTGCAACTGTACAATAGATTTGTTCAAAAAAAGTTTGGACATCTTTTTAGATGGGAAAGGTATACAGGGATATACCAAATAAGTATACATAGGAAGGATGTTGATCCAATGATTAATCCGATAACCAATTCTTGGAGTCAGGAAGGAATTAATTTTTCCCCTTAATGGGGTTTTTTGTTTGCCTTCCTCTGGATCAATAAGTAAGTATAGATATAGGATAAAGTATCTGTTGTCTAAATTTAGCATAGGTTGAACTTGATGGACCTATGTCTTTTTTCAACCTCATCTTCTATGTAACTATGTACTATGTAACTATGTAAGTTATAAGATACAAACATTTATAAATTGTCACACTTGCTATGTCATATACACACTTTGGTGTGGATGTGGCAAACGCTATGTGGGTCGCACAATCGGACCTTTAAAAAACAGGATCTCTGAGCATGTACGGCTCATCAAAAACCATGAAGTGTCTCATCCTGTATCTAGACACTTTACTAACTGTGTTAAAGGTGGTATTGTTCATTTTCATTTTTCAGGTCTTGAACATGTCCCACTGCACACTAGAGGAGGTGATAGGCTTATTCTTCTCAATCGCAGGGAGATGTATTGGATCTTTGTATTAGATACATTGTACCCCAAAGGCATTAATGTGGATTGGGAATTGAAACATTTCTTACTTTGAAGATCTTGATCACTCTGGTGTGCAGTGTATAATGTTCATGTATCATGTTCATATATGTTCCATTCATGTCTACTTACCCATGTCATAATGTTTATTTACGTGATATATTAGATTCATTAACTAGTAATGAGATAACATGAATAAAATAATTATAGATATATCAATTTTATATAGTATTCATTTACGTTGTGGTATGATATCAATGGATTATAGTTTTCATAAGCAGTGCCTCCATAGATATCCAATGTTCACAGTTTATTTAGATAGTTTGAATTATTATTATTTTTTCTAAATGTGATTAGTTACAATGATTATTATTTAGTACTAGCTGATTTACCCGGTGTTGCCCAGGATGTAAATCAGTAATAGGTAGTATTATTTATAAATAGGAGAACAATAGGTTGACTATTTGGTGGAAAGGTTGTATAATGATGTTGAAAAGAAACATGGAAGAAAATGTAATACGATGTTGTTGTTTAAAAATGGTTTATTGTAAACACACCACAGTACAATGTATATTTTGGTGACATAAGTGATGTAAAAATGTGAGGTGTTTGTCCCACTAGGTTGTGAGCAGGTGTGAGGCGTCGGGTGGTGTCATGGTAACTTGTGACGGGATATAATATACACAAATAACTTGGTTGAATTGAACACGACTTAGTTATAATAAATATAGTTTATTCCTTACAGAAGGTGAACACACAAGATTGCAAAAATAACATACAGCATATGGACACTTACTTAGGGTTTGGGGCAATGAAGCAATCAGGATCTGGATTGGCAATTCATTCACGATACAGGATACAAAACAAAGTCACAACGAAGACCCTTGGCATAGAGCTTACACTCGTTTATATGAAGTTTCAGCCCCATATCCTAACATTGGGTGCAAGGCATTGGCTATCAATTACCTCCACCCAATTATCCCTTGCCACCTCACGTGAGAAGCAAGGTAGTACCTGCCCACAGGGGTGGGCATTATTCTAATCAGGGAGTCATTTCCCTAGCCCCCTCCCAAAAGGCTAGGCGTCTCCAAGTCTGCCTTTTGGGTCCCTTCACAGGAAACTTTTGTCTCAAGGTGTGAAACACAACACTCCACCCAAGTACCCATGTCCTGCTCTCCTCTGTCCTAGAATTCTTAATCCAGGGTGGTGAGCCTTTCATATGTGGGTTTCCCTCAGACATCCTGACGCCCTGTGGCAATTAACAGTCCTTCTGGGCCAGTGGCTTTCGCTGGCTTAGAAATACCAGGGATGCAGAGTACATGTTTAATATTGAACATATATTAAAATAGTCCATTCTGTGGGTCTGAGCGGGCAGAAATTTGCCAGGTCCTCATGCCAGAGGACCCTTGCCATAGTGGCCAAATATCAGCCTTCCATGACCCCCAGAATCGGAGATACAAAAAACAAGTTAAAATGCCCTATTAAATTTGATGCAGGATTCTCCGCTATAAGCTAAAAGAAATCACTGTATTTCACTCTTCCATTGAAATCAATGGGCTCCGCCGCTATAGGCTTTCAATGGAGCAACTCCACCATTGAAGTCAATGGGAAAACCTCATTTTTCACATTTACCCATACTCGGTCTGGTTGATCGGAGAGGACTGGAAATAACTATGCAGTCATGCCGGAGCAGTGACTACATGCTACCAAAATTACAGCCCTCTGGTACTCACAGAACCGGAGATATGGGTTTTAACTTTACACACTTTCGGTCTTAGCCGTTTCAAAGCCACGCGGCTTTCCTCCATTAGAATCAATATGCCCGGCGCTGCCATAGGATTCAATGGGACCTCCGCTACCATTGAAGTCAATGGGAAACACACACTTTTTAACAGTTAACCCTACTCCGTTCGGTTGAGGGGAGAGGGTTGGAAATTTCCATGCAGTCATGCCGGAGCAGTGACTAAATCCTTGCCAAATCCCAGCCCTCTTGTCCACACGGAACTGGAGTTATGGGTTTTCAGTTTACCCTGTTTTCCACTTAGTGCCTGAAAGCCATGCGGCTTTCTCCGCCATTACAGTCAATGGTGCGACCCTCGTAACGGGCGCGACCCTTTACCGGGGTCATTAACTCTCGGACCCGGTTGGGGTCGAGTGAGGGGGTTCCTAGGGTCTAGGGGCAAAAATAATTTTATTCCTGGGTGCCCTAGAAAATAAGTTTCCCACGCCAATTGAACCTGAACTTGACCGGGGAGTGATCAAAGCTCTCTTCAAGATAATGTTTCCGCTTTGGCGGTCTGTTTTCTGGCTGGCTGTCAGCTCATCTCCGGAGGTCGGTGTTACGGTAACTTGTGATAGGATATAATATACACAAATACCTGGGTTGAAATGAACATGACTTAGATATAATAAAAATAGTTTATTCCTTAGATAGGTGAACACATAAGATGATACAAATAACAGACAAAATATAGCACTTACATAGGGGTTGGGTAATGAAGCAACCAGGTACAGGATTGGCAATTCATACAGCAATCAGGCATCAAGTAGTTGGTAAAATCGAAGACACTGGGCATAGGGCTGACACTGCTTTATATGTGATTTCAGTCCTATACCCTGGCATTGAGTGCAAGTCATTGGAGGACAATTATCTGCACCCAATCTTTCCTTGCCAGCTAGCGTGGGAACATTATTAGATCATGCCCCCCAGCTAGTAGGCACATGCGTACTTCTGGCCCTTGGGGTCTCATTTCTTTAGCCACACACAAAAGTCAGGGCGCCTACAAGTCTACCAGACTTGGATCTGGCCAGGAAACCCTTTGTCTGTAAGTGTGAATTAGGGCACTTACAGACCACTCAAGTCCTGCATTTCTCTGCCCTAATGTATACAGCAAGAGTGGCTGAGCCTTTGATCAGGGGGTCTGTTGTAGACAATGGGTCGCCCCCCTGAGCATTTACATTAAACAAAGCCAGTACCTTTCGCGGGCTTATATCCCCGCTTTGAAATACTGTACAGTTCTTTATACATATATATTAAAATAATCCGTTCGGCTGGGACGAGCGGGCCAAAACTTGACAGACCCTCATGCCGGAGGGGGCTCTCCATGGTGGCCAAGTTTACGCTCGCTGCGACACACCAGACAGGAGATACAAAATTACAGTTTAAAAGCCCTTTTGGAACACGAGGCTTTTTTCCGCCTTGCAAGTCAATGGCAGAAACCCAAACTTTGCAATTACCCTGACTCCGTTCTGTTGCCCCGAGAGGGTCGGTATTTGCCATGCAATCCTGCCGGAACTAGGACTACATGGTGGCCGAATCTCAGCCCCTTAGGTTGAACAGAACCGGAGTTATGGGTTCTGAGTTTCTGCTCATTCCAACTTAGGGGGTCATGCACTAAGCGGCTTTTCACGCCAATCCGGCACGCCACAAAAAGTAGGCAAGTTGATGGGGAGAGGCTGCGGATGAGCGGCGGAATGGCACTTAGAAAAAATCAGGCCTTTTTCCTGCCTGGGATTGATGCCGGGGGTCTCCGGAGCTGATACCATAAATACCAGCACCGGAGCCCCCCGGCATGCATCCGAGGCAGGAAAAATGCATTTAAAGCCACTTCATTACCTTAGCGGCTAACCGCTAAGGCAATGAAGGGGTTAACCAGCCATGCCAGGTTTATTGTGGGTAGCGGGGGTGGGTGAAGGGGGTATTTGACCCTTTTTGGTTGTTTAGGGCTTGCGGGGGGTTGCGGGTGCACTGAACCCCTTCACGACCATAGCGGATAATACCGCTATGGTCATGAAGGGGTTAAGCCCTCCCGCTACCCACCCGTAAGCCCTAAACAACCACCAAGGGTCAAATACCCCCTTCACCCACCCCGCTACCCAAAATAAACTTGGCACGGCACACGCGCACACACACACTGATGCACAGACACACACACACTGACTGATGCACACACACACTGACGTGCACACACACCCACTGACTGATGCACACACACACTGACTGAATGACGCACACACACAAACACACACACACACACACACACACACACACACTCACACTGATTGGCTGACACACACACACACTGCCACACACACACTGACTGACGCGCACACAGACACACTGAATGACGCGCACATAAACACACACACAGCCTGACGCACACACACACATCGACTGACATGCGCGCACACCCACTGACGCGCACACCCACATACCCACTGACTGACGCACACACACACTGACTGACGCATGCACACACATACTGACTGACGCACGCACACAAACACACACACTGACTGGCTGACACACACACACTGCCTTACGCGCACACACACACTGACTGACGCACACACACACACACTGCATGAAGCTGTAAAGGGGGGGAACGGAGCTGTAAGGGGGGGCGGGGGACCGGATCTGTAAAGGGGGGCGGGACTTGGCCTGTAAGGGGGGGGACCGGTTGATGTCAATGGGGGACAAACAGAGAGGGGGAGACAGGGGAAGAGAGAGAGGGTGGAGGGGTGAAGAGAGAGGGAGGGGGGAGACAGGGAAGAGAGAGAGAGGGGGAGTGGGGAGAGAAAGGGAGAGGAGAGAGAGGAGCGGGAACATTACATCCCGCGCGACGCCGGGTCTCTCAGCTAGTATATATATATATATATATAACATGTATGTATGTGTGTGCGTCTACATTTAGGTATATTTTTGATGAGATTTATACATGCTCCTGTAGCCCCCTGTAAACAGCACAGGCTATACCTATCTCCCTTCTACTGTGGTAAGTCCTGTTAAGATCAGGCACCAGTAATCATCATGGGTTTTCCTCCTTCATAGCCCTGCCCTGAGTGGTAGATGCAGGCTTGGACTCTGCTGCAGGCGTGAGCAAGATGGGAGGTTCTGCTGACATCACTAGAGGTGGGGCTAGCTCTATATTTAGCAGCCAACTCCTGTAAGTGACGTTGTGGAGTTAGTATGCCGAGAGTGTTAGTATGCCGAGAGTCTGCAGTGGGACAGGTCTGAGTAGTGAGTCCTGCGGATCGGTCCAAGGAGTTGGAGGAGACCGCGGTCTCACCTGCGCAACCGTGCAGGAGCAGAGAGAGGAGTGGAGAGACTCAGCCCCTTTAGAAGAGCTGATAGCGTTATAGACCTGGTGGACCAATGCCCCTCACCCCCCTGCCTGGGGTGATGGGGAGAATCCAAGCCCCACCGCGAGGATAACCTCGGAGGTGGGCCGCGGGTATTGAAGCCTCAGCCCAGACCATCCTGTCGGAGGAGAGATTTGGAGGGAAGGAGAGGAGGAGATATCTGTGTGGGAGGAGAGCGGAGTAATATAACAAGACTTTACTGTTGATGTTGCTGCTGCTGGACGTCCCTACCTTTGGGAGTTGGTGATCTGCCAATAAAGAGACTATCCTTTGTACAAAAGACTGTGTGTGAGTTGGAAGCTATTACCCTGGGACCGAAGGGGTTCTTCTATACAGGTCCTGTCCCATATTCCTGGGAGTATAGAAGATGGAGGCGCTGCACCAGTAAGAGATCATGGAGGCTACCACCCCAGAAGCCTGGTCCTGGCTCCCCAATAACATCGCGGGAAGCTCAGGCCCTCCTGTTCCTCACAGGTATGCATCACACCGCATGTAATCTGCCCTCATGCACCCTAGACACCACTGTAGAGTCTGGGGGAAGGGGGGAAGAAGGGTTACATTTGGAGGCGCTGCTGAGATATATGTCAGAACAGGACTGGCTTATAGCAAGGCGGAACGGACAGAGTGAGATGCACTCTCCGTGCAAGTGTTGGAGAAGGATGGGCGCAATTGCATATGCCGAGGGTAGTCAGGAGAGCGCAGACTCTCGCACAGTACGCCTTGGGCGCCCATAGGAGGTGGCGTGGAAGGGTGAATAGTTAGAGCTGACCGAGTCCCTTGAGGCAAGTAGCGTGAGGCAACTGGGGGGGTCAGCTTGTTAACCAGTCCAGGGACCATGGCCCAGGGCCCGCGCTATGAGTGGCCAAAAGTAGAAGATGCCCGTACCTAGAAGAGAGGTACCATAGCTATCACCCACACACACGCACCGCAGAACACTTGCATGGTATACATCGAGTACAGTGCATGGAGGAGAGAAGTTCCGCTGAGCCTGGGGTACAAGCCACCTCAAGTTAGTGAGAAACAGAATGCAGAGCACACAGTTGGCAGTCAGTCAGTGTTTAGGTACGAGATACCCGTTAGACACTGAGGATAGGGCACATGGACGTTTGGAGGACTCATCCAAGATGGCGTCCATCCCTACATGTGCTCTGCGGAGCAAGGACAATGATCTAAAATGGCGGTTCCCGCCAAGCCTGGAGCAAGCACGTGCATCGTGCACAGAGACTATCAGGAGAATGTGGCTGGAAATGTGTAATAATCTGGCGCCAAACCCGGATTCTTTGCAAGGGGAGCGGAGCGGCGCGAAAGCCGAAAGCCCACCCACCTGTGCCGTGACTGGTCAGAAAGCCAGGCCACGTCACGCTGAGGAAGAAAAGACCCCGCCTCTGGATTACACCAGAGGGAGGGGGCACAAGGAGAGCCAATCAGGAGAGTCCTCCCCAGCAAAGGGAGGGACCGGAAGCCTAAGCGAAGAGTTTCACTTTTGTCTGGCATTCGAGGAGCAAGGAGGTGAAAACCCTGAGCTGTTCCAACCCTGAGCGAACCATGTCCGAGATGAATACTTCCATCTACCAATTACCAGGATGCCTACTGGTAGTGGAAGTAGCTGAGCACGAATACATTCGGTGTTTGTGCGTTCACTGCGGGATACCGGGCACGGTACCAAGCACCAAGGCCCGATGCCCTCAATGTGGCACGTTTTACCTTTGGCCGAACGATCCGTGGCCTTTGCTCGGAACCCCGTGGGGTGCCTCTCTGGGAACATTGACGGAGGTGGCGGAAGGCAAAGAAAAGACTGCCCTGGTTCCCTGTTATACCCAATCGAAAGGAACCAAGGCTCAGCCCACTACTGAACTGAGCGAGCTGGCAACAGTGAAGAGCGCGACCGCAGTGGAGGTACCAGAGCGAGACTACTTTGTACCTATACCCACTGGTTGTATCGCCGAAGAACCAGGTGACTCCCTAGCGGAGGAAGCGATCGTAATTTCCTTGGAGGAAGAGGTTGGCGTGACATCGGTGGCGATGCGCCTACCGGCGAACCACCCCAAAGTCATCAAGAGAGAGCAGACAAGTCCGGAAACCATCCGACGGCGAGCTCTGGTGCGGCCAGAGGCCCGTAAGAGTCTCACCGCAGTGGTGACTCCCAGTGCGGCGGAGACGGAGACCGAGACGATCCTAGAGGAGCCCGATGTCATCAAAAAGCAGCGGAGCGGTAAGGAGACTCCATCACCCCCTTACTCCCGCCAAGCGCAGACCGCAACCCCGGCGAACGAGAAAGAGAGGCTTGAGGCCTACTTGTTCGACCATGTACCGGATGCTCCACCACCGCCCCTGCAGGTCCCCGACGCACTTCCGTTGTGTGACCACGGAGCGGGTGGAGATTTTGCAGGCGATCCTGATGACGTAATTTCTGGTTCCACCGGAAAGAGAAGTCCTGGAGGAGTGTTCTCCTCTCGAAGCATAGACTCAGCCATTGCCCTGGCTACCCTACAGAGTCGAGGCCCCTCCCGAGAAACCAGAAGTATGGTGGAGAGTGCCTCTAACAAAATGTTCATTGGGCGTGGTATCACCCGCTTGCTGGACAATGCCCTGGACGTTCCCCCAGCCCCGGCCCATAGTTCCACTGCCCCGGCCACTGCCCCTGCCCCGTCATGAGTGGTGCCACAGGGACCTACCAGGGGTAAGTTATGTAAATACCCCAAATACTCCAAGGACTTGCGGGATTGGGAGTTGAGTGATGAAGGGTCTGATGGGGGAGATACCTTATTCGAGTGTTATACCTGTGCCTAACCCTGTGCCGTTTTCTCCTGCAGCTAGAGGGAGGGCCCGTGGGTCTCACACTCCAGTAGAGGCTGGTTCTACCAGCAAAGTGGTGCACAAAATGAACCCCACTACGTATTATAATGCCAAGGGGAGGAAAGATTGCTCGCGATCTACTGATGCGGGTACGTCCGGTGTATCATCACAGGTAGAGTCCGATGTAGAACGCACTAGTCATTCCACAGAGTACGAACACCGCAACAAATGGTGGGCGCCTTTGTTCACCGGATACCACGAGGGGATGGACCGTACACGGTTCTTATTAATTAAGAATGATGTAGTAGACCATTGGTGGGCGGCTGGTTCTTTCACTCCGCAGGAGGTGGAGGATGAGTTAGATCACCGGTTTAGGGATATAGAACAGAAACTGATTGTACCTCGAGGCCCCAGTATCTTGTACGATGAGGTAGCCCCAGAGGAGCCTGTATTTTGGGTACTGCCAAGCAGGGCAGGGCACCGCAAACTCACCAAACTAAGTCGAGCTGACCGGGCCATAGTCGCTAGATACCGGCAGTCCCACGGGTATGAGTATCCCTATGTGCCTGAGCCCATCATGAGGGAAATTGAAGAGAACCGAGACAGTTTGCTCAGGGAGGCAGTCCAGGAATACCTTCGGACCAAGTTCGGTCAGGGAGGGTATCACAATGAGGATAAGATTAGTTAATTAGTACGCATATGGAGCATAGGTAGATGTATCTACATGCACGGTGTTACATACAGGCCTGAGCATGGGCCGGTCCAATCGTTCGCTGTGACCGTCACGGATCATAATGGACGGCGGGTAAAAAAGCCTGATCCTAAGCACTATCTGTAGGGTTCTCCATGTTGGGAGTACCCGGGTTGTAGTTGTATTGAACTACCTCATTATGCCATGTATTATGACAATGTTATGTGTGCTGTTTCCCAGGTGGTTCGCCGCAGGATGGGTCTGCTAAAACTAGGTCCAAGTGGGGACCATTGGATTCCACCATAGGGAGAGTGTAGCCCCCTGTAAACAGCACAGGCTATACCTATCTCCCTTCTACTGTGGTAAGTCATGTTAAGATCAGGCACTAGTAATCATCATGGGTTTTCCCCCTTCATAGCCCTGCCCTGAGTGGTAGATGCAGGCCTGGACTCTGCTGCAGGCGTGAGCAAGAGGGGAGGTTCTGCTGACATCACGAGAGGTGGGGCTAGCTCTATATTTAGCAGCCAACTCCTGTAAGTGACGTTGTGGAGTTAGTATGCCAAGAGTGTTAGTATGCTGAGAGTCTGCAGTGGGACAGGTCTGAGTAGTGAGTCCTGCGGATCAGTCCAAGGAGTTGGAGGAGACCGCGGTCTCACCTGCGCAGCCGTGCAGGAGCAGAGAGGGGAGTGGAGAGACTCAGCCCCTTTAGAAGAGCTGATAGCATTATAGACCTGGTGGACCAATGCCCCTCACCCCCCTGCCTGGGGTGATGGGGAGAATCCAAGCCTCACCGCGAGGATAACCTCGGAGGTGGGCCGCGGGGTATTGAAGCCTCAGCCCAGACCATCCTGTAGGAGGAGAGACTTGGAGGGAAGGAGAGGAGGAGATATCTGTGTGGGAGGAGAGCGGAGTAATATAACAAGACTTTACTGTTGATGTTGCTGCTGCTGGACGTCCCTACCTTTGGGAGTTGGTGATCTGCCAATAAAGAGACTATCCTTTGTACAAAAGACTGTATGTGAGTTGGAAGCTATTACCCTGGGACCGAAGGGGTTCTTCTATACAGGTCCTGTCCCATATTCCTGGGAGTATAGAACAGGGGGGCGCAAACTTTTTTCCCTGCGCCCCCCTGCCGGCTGTCCCCTCACTCCCGCGCCCCCCCCAACCCCAACTTACTCTCACTCCGGCGTAATGATGTCACGTTGCCATAGCAACGTGATGTCACATGACCTCGCAGCGTCATTTTGACGCTGCGTTGCCATGGCGACGCCGGGAGGAAGC
>WSYH01003049.1:0-12282 GCA_036426205.1 Ascaphus truei
TGTGTGTGTGTGTGTGTGTGTGTGTGTGTGTGTGTGTGTGTGTGTAAAACACAAAAAAGATAAGGCACCTATATGCACATATTATTGCAAGTAGAATAATTGAAAAATTATAAATGTTTATACAACCATACAATGATGATGAACACAAAATCCTTGGGTAATTCAATGAAGATGGTGGTTCAAGGGTATGAAAAACAAAAAGAAAAAACATACATACTGTAGTGCAATACTATTAAAAATAACACTTTATGCTAATATGTAAGTAAGAGTTAAATCAACCTGTATTAAACATATTGAATTGGAATAGAAATGCAGCGCTCGTGCTACAGATGTGTTGTTTGCACTGATCCCTTTGCAGCATTGATGTGGAGCGTCTCCCCAACTTACTCCTAAAACAAGGTGACCCCTATACAGAGGACACCATGTGAAACAACAAGAAAATATGCACACAATGTGCACCAGGGATTAGATATAATACACAAAATATTTATTAAAACAAAGGTAATTACCCACAAATAAAATAAAATAAAGCATAAACCGAGAGGATCCAACCCCACCTCAGTACATATGCACTCACTAGGGGTTTAACAACAATGAACCCACACAAAAAACATGAAAAGATCTCTCTAAATAGACTAGATCTAAACAGACAGCGTACAAAATAAAAATAAAAAAGACATTGATGCCCAGGATCGTGGATGAGGTGATAACCAAGATTGGTGCTAGTAGCAAGACTGAACAGATGCCTAACACCTGAAACGGGGAGGCGGGGACTTGAAACGTCAGGAGGGCTCCTGACGAAGCACGTAGTGTGAAACGCGTAGAGGTTACGACATGTCACTCTGCGCGTATGCTGTTAGGCTGAGGCGGGTCTTGCAGGGAGTCTGAGCGGTGGTAACATCCCTGCGGTTGGCGTGGTCCGGACCCTTGTATGCGAACAAGCGGGACCCGTTCGCATCTCCGGTGTAAGTTCCCGCCTCCCCGTTAGTGGCACATCTACTGCAGGGCAACTGCTGACGTCTGTAGTCTGCGGATCCCCACTGGTTGTCCCGTCTGGTATAAATACCGGTTTGGATGGTCTCCTTGTATTGGCTGGGGCAGGAGTCGGCAATGAGACTGATGGTCCCCTCTCACAACTTGGACTTAATCGTGGATGTGGATTATATAGAAATTTGTGCTCTTGTTTTGTCAGAACTTCTTTGTCAAGACCTTGATCTAAAAAATTGAGTAATCTCTGTTGATATTGTGCGGTAGGGTTATGGGGTAGGGGTTGGTAAGTGGATCGGTCACTCAAAATACGGAGGGATTCTTAAATTTACTTTCACTAGTAGTCCTCAATTGATTGAATTCTTAGATTTGGCTATTTCTGTCTCACAAAATGTTATTCACACTCAAACGTTCTTTAAGAAAGTTCAAGATAATAATTATTTAAGGGCTGATAGCCACCACAACCCAACTTGGATTAACAACATCCCCAAAGGCCAATTTATTAGACTGAAGCGCAAGAGTTCCACAAATGAGTCATTTAAGATCCAGGCACACGAATTGAAAAATAAATTCTTGGACAAAAAATACCCTCTACACAAACTAGATGTCACTATAATGGAAGTGGAAACAATGGACAGAAATTAAATATTGAAATACAAAGTTAAACCAGATAATACAATGGCTGAAGTGCCTTTTATTACACAATTCAATCAAATGGCACCAGCAATACACAGAATTCTGCAAAAACATTGGCCGATCCTTAAAAAGGATAAAGATCTGGCCAAAATTTTACCTGCCCAACCTAAAATTATTTTCAACAAAGCATCTAATATTGGAAACAGATTAGCACCAAGTTGCCCACTAACACGTTCTATTAAAACCTAAAAATGTCATTAGTCAAGGATATCATATTTGTAATAGATGCATAGCCTGCACTTTTAGTTGTGCAAGTACATTATTTACTTCCAATGTCACATCGAGATCTTACAAGATCTTGTCTCACATCAGCTGTAACAGTACATTTGTCATCTATCTCCTGGAGTGTCCATGCGGTCTGCAGTGGGGGTATGGGTATGACCACAAGAAGTGTTAAAAGACGGCTATAAGAACACATATTATCAAACGGGGTTTGATAACACATAGCGTGTTGAGTCATTTCCTTCAGGCACACCAACAAAATCCAAGGGGGCTAATTTGCAAAGCCATTGAGGCACTAACACTGCCCTGGTGAGGAGGTAACCCAGTTAACCACCTTTCCAGACGTGAATCTTTTTGGATTTATGAACTTCGCACGCTAACCCCATTAGGACTGAATGTTGAATTCGATCTCAAGTATTTTTGGGGGGATACCTAGTATGATACCTAGTACTGTGGTCTCTGCCGCCTCCATTTTTCTCCTATTCATCCTATATGGTTTAGGTCTTTTGTCTGTAATACCAGTTCTCTATATACAGTACAAGTGATAGTAACCCCTATATATTACCGCATCAATTGATTAGGTATGCACTTTAGGTATGTAAAACATCACCCCCACTTAATTTTAAGCCAATGGCTGTGTCATAGTAATGGTACAATATAAATACATGGAGAACTTTTAGACTCTTTATGCAATATGAAGTTGTTATAAATAATTGATAGTCATTGATTAAACAATATATAGAATATTGATCACCAACTCTTTATATTGCTCATTTTATATAGGTACCAAGTAGTTTATATATTTCACATTTTTTTTTATTATTGTATTTACTGAGTATTATATTCTGTTCATTAGTGGTGTTGTGTTTAATATTATTTTTATGCATTAAGTTTATTTGTTTGTTTGTTTCATTCAGTATTTGTTTTTAGAAGCCTCTAGATCTTGTAAAAGCTGTAAAAATGTTACAACAAAAGTTCAGTTATCAAATGAGTTTATTTCAAGTGCACACAGCGGAGACAGCTTCAAAACAAAAAGCTCTCCCCCCAGATAACACGGTATGCCATATATTTATACCCTAAAACCTAAAGCTCCACCCCTTAATGGGGGGGCTTGCACATCACTAAATATTACCTCATTTTGTAATACATAACAATACTAAAACTGATGTCATTTTGTAATACATAATAATACTGATGTAAGCTAAAAAATCATTATGGGGTTAAATGTGATGTCAGTTCTGCCACTTGGCACATTGTATGAGAAACATTTTCCCTGTAGCTTATCTTACAGGCTTCTCATAATATCTGGCCTGTTTACACTTTCAATTTGAAGCTGATTGGATGAGGAAAGATCAATAAAGAAAAGTTCAGTCCGCGCTCTGGCTCTTTAAGCTTGGATTGTTGATCCCTCTCAGTTCTCTTGCTGCTTCTGTGTTTATGAGGTGTCTCCCCCACCTCCAAATGTGGTCTCCACCGGAACCCCGATGGTGATACCAATATCAGCAAAACAAGAAAAAACACAAAAGCGCACCAAGATGAGAGATAGATATTGTATTAGCAACAAATAATAAAATTAGTAACTTACATATAAAATTTCTTTAATAATCCCCGATCTGGTGTCTATCACAGGAGTAGGGCATCACATAGGAAATATGAAGGGTAATCTCAGTTCTAAGAGATCAGACCCGCGCGCTGGGGCTGTCTCTGTTTCCTCTCCTGTCCTCCACGTGTGGTAGCGTGGTGCGGAGTGTAGCACACATGTGCAGGAACCGGGGCCTTCAATAGGTGTCCTTAGGATGCCTGTCCGTTTTTGATAGCATAAAAACGATCGGAAAAAAGCAGGAACGGTACACTTGAGTGTGTACTGATGGTGGGTAATAAAACCGCCAGCCACAACAGTCGCGACGCGTTTCGTTTACCTAAGTAAACTTCTTCAGGCTTAGGAAGAAGTTTACTTAGGTAAACGAAACGCGTCGCGATATTTCCTATGTGATGCCCTACTCCTGTGATAGACACCAGATCGGGGATTATTAAAGAAATTTTATATGTGTAGCCCTTTTTGTGAACCGGCCGACCCACCCAATCTCACATTGGCCCCTCGTGGTCTAACCGGTCCCTTTCCCTGCAACACTTCTGCTCCTAAAGGGTTACTGGTACTGAAACACACCTGCGGCTCCAGGAGATCTGAGCCTCCGCTAGCTGGGAGCCTGGGGAAACCCTTACCATTACCTGGTGCAGCGCCTCCACTTACCCAGGATCCCCCGTTAGGAAAGATAGCCCTGAATAAGAAATACCATAACACACGTAGATATAAAACAATAGCTAACACTTTACTTAATAACACACAACACAGTACATAACATCATAACATAACCGGATGCTCTATCCGCATCACCTCAGCCCAATGTCTGGTATTCCCCACCCAGTGTCCTGTGATCACCCCACACCCAATGTCCCGCAATCCTGCGAAAGGTCGTGGGTGACTGCGCAGTCACTATGTTAAGCTAGGGCCCAGTTGGTGCACTTTATAATATTGAAGATACCTTCCGAGCACTCCGATGCTCGTGACCGCAACTCTCTTCTAAAAGGGTCAGACGTCCGTCTGATCCTTTCCAGGTACTCTGCCGGTGGACCCCAACGAGGGTCCCACCGCTTCACGGGAACTGCAACCGGATCACGGCAACACCAACCGCATGGGAACAGCAACCGCCGCTATCCCTATCACTAACCACTGCTAGAGTGACAGCAACCCTAACCTAGGGCCTGTCCCTGAGGAACCGCAACCTGGGATGGCTTGGGGAAAACTCCTAGGGCCTGTGAACATAACCTGCCCCCCTTCCCCCAGCTACCCAGTCCTAACTGTAACTGCTACTAGCTATTAACTAGCTACTCCCAAAGCACCTGCAGCTGACACACCGCTCACACTGTCAGCCTGCAGGGATCCACACTGTACGCACACTGCACGCACTGTGCCCAGCACATACAGCGACACTACTCACAGGCAGCTGCAATCACACACAGCCCCTGGATCCCGCAGCAACCACACTGCTAGCACACTGTGCCTCTTTGACAGTGCCCACAGCTCTCTCCGCTGCGACACTGCCAAACCAGCACCTTCCACACTCAAGGGTCACCTCCCTAGTTAAGGCGTCCCTCTTCAGTTACCCCCTGCCCTTTACCCGGGAATTGGGGCCTGCCTGGGAATCTAGGGAGGACCCTTACCTGATGCAGGAGCCACGCGCTCCCTGCACCCTTCCTACTCCTTCCTCTGCTCTGCCCTGACTCACCGCCCACACGCATCCGGTTCCTCTATACAGAGTCTCGCACCCGATTGGTCCTCAGCCTCAGCTGACTCTCTCGCAGTTCGGAGTTCAGAGTTCAAACCCCCAAAATCTCCACAGATTGGTTGCCCTTCGCGCGCTTCTCTCGCGCATGCGCAGCCCAACTTGTACACAGTGACCTTGCTGACAGAAGGAATAATATGGCGCTGCCTTCGTGATTGACAGCGCGGAACCTTTATATATATATATGCACATCCTTACATATGTAAGTTACTAATTTTATTATTTGTTGCTAATACAATATCTATCTCTCATCTTGGTGCACTTTTGTGTTTTTTCTTGTTTTGAAAGATCAATAAAGTCAGCTAGGAGCAAAAACATTCCCTGTCTGTTTCTGTCTGTTTCACACAGATTTCTACATATAGAAATAAGACTCACAGAAACAAGACAAGATGGCGGACTAAAATATTCAAACAAAATGGCTTCATCCTAATGCTGTTATGTCAGACCCCCTAATGTCTTAACTTCGTCAATATTTTATTAGATCAAATATTAGTTTTCAATATGATTGCGCATGTGCAAGAAATTTCAGGTGAAATTACTTAATTAACACTCAGGACTATTTAAAAATGGACACTGAAAATCAATTTCATCACCCCCTGACGAAGAAAGCTAGACTTTCGAAACGCGTAGGGTATGCTTTTTATTTCTCTCAGCAGCCCCCGTTTTATACTTGCACATTTCTCTACAAGCTAAGGAGCTCTGCAATAGTCCCAGACCGGAACCGGCTTTTTTTGTTGTGAGATTAAAAATTGTATCTGTCAGTTTTGTTCCCTTCGGGGACTGAAAAGGTTAAAGCAATGTGTGTCAGCTTTATTCTGCTCAAGGATTTAAATAGTGACATATTTTAGCTTCAAGTTTTAGACCAGTTGTCTTAATATGTAATCTACACAAGAAGTAAGACCACCAAGGCTTATATGACCCCATTAAATAGCTGTTGCTCAGCAGTAAAATGTTTTACAGAAAAGGCATTTTTAATGGTTACATGTAAATTTAGATGTGTGATCTATATATGGGAACTCAGTTTGTAACAGATGTAATGAACTGACAACGGCTTTATGGATAAAAGACCGCTCTGTCCACATATTAAATCAGTTGTAAGAAACCAGTACCCCTTGTGTTCCTGTCTTCTTGCACTCCGGGATCGTAACAATCATATCTGAGACCAGAAGCATATACCAGTGCTGTGAGGAAAAGCTCCCCAGGTCGATTGTGTATGTGTGTAAAGTTGCCTGTCCCAGGTCTGATCAGGAAATGGACCTATCAATTTGGTGTCAGAAAAGTGGGAATTGCACAGAAAAGGTGAGTAAAACGTATTTTATGGTTTCTCACCTTTTCTCTGCGAATCTACTGCTGCGGCCAAGCTTAACCGCATTTGTCCCGGCCATTTCAATTTTGGCCGCGGCTTCAAAGATATGCGGCCTTTTTTGTGGAATGCAAAGGTTGCAAATCTCTCCAACGACACAGTAAACTCGTCAGTGAAGATGCAATCCTGGAAAGTTTCTCCACTGTCGATCCATGCCTGGGCCTGGACCACTCTTTTTATTTTGTTTACGTCTCGTATCATGGGGTACGCTCTGTAATGACAAGGAATAAATAATTTTAGCGGTACAGTACAGTTTCCTAAACAACACTTTTACCTCCTGTACTGTCCAGTACTAACCTCACACGTCCATATTTCCATCCAATGCCGCGTCTCATCTTCTTTATGCTGGTCTCGGATACAGTGAGATTGTGATTGTCCTGCAGAGTGTTTTTGACCCTTAATGCACTCTTCTCATCATTCTCCTCACTTATTTTGTCCACCAGAAGAGTTATCTCCCTACAATGTAGAGAAAAACAATCCGGTAAGTAAAAATATTAGAGACAGTAGATCAACAGGATACAATACTGTATATTGTTCTATTAATATGCAGCAATATAAAACATATATATACTGTTGTAATATAAATATAAATATACAAAATATATATACAGTTGTAATATAAATATAAATAGAAAAAATATATATACAGTTGTTATATAAATATAAATAGAAAAAAATTATATACTGTTGTAATATAAATATAAATAGAATATATATATATACAGTTGTAATATAAATATAAATAGAAAAAATATATATACTGTTATATAAATATAAATAGAAAAAATATATATACTGTTGTACAGCTTGTAGAGATGAGAGACCAGCAAGGTGTAGATTAAAAATGAAATTTTATTGAAAAAACATATGGTATGGGGGACACACTCTGACGCGTTTCAGACCTGCGTGGTCCTTAATCATAGAGCTGATTCGCATCTCCATTACCCCCTGTCTTATAGTGTAAAACCCCTCCCCCTTGCGTCATTGCGCTGTGTGTTTTGGCCGAAAAATCGATAACTAGTCTATACCTAACAGCTGTGTATGCGCGCGTGTTGGAGGGTGCAGTGAATATTAATTAGCCATGTGTTGTTCTCTACTATCAACACACGCACGCACGCTGTGGGTTGCTAAGTGACCGCAGTAAACACTGCCTATGTCATGACATTGCGTTTATCAGCGTAACCCTGTCCAGCGTGTGAGAATGTGCAGTGAATATAAATTAGCCATGTGCTATTGCCTCTCGTAAACACACGCTGTGGCTTGCTGGGTGGCCGCAATAGAACACTGCCTAGGTCATAACGCTGCGTGTCTCCGTGCAACCCCAATCAATCATAATGAATTACTGTTTGAATAGATCATCTGCAACCTCCTCATGTGTCCCAAATCATATCTAAGCAACCATAAAAGATGTATAGGGAAACATAATTCACCTCACTTCACTCTATTGTTCTAATGTTGCAGAAAAATGACATGACGTAAGGGGGAGAGGAGGGGGGAGGGGGGGAAGGGGGGGGTTGGGAAGGAAAAGGAATAAGACAGTGAATGAGACAAGGGGGAGAAAAACTCTTCATAACCACCTTCTCTAGACAGGCAGAGCAAATACGGCACATCTTGCAAAAACACTGGGGGGTTCTGCAATTGGATTCTGAACTAGATCCATATACTATACACAAGCCTAGAATAGTATTTAAGAAGGCAAAGACCATTGGAAATTCTGTATCCCCCAGTTTATTTTGCTCAAAAAAGAAAAACAACACACAGCTACCAAGGGGATTCTTTAAATGTGGCAATTGTAACCTGTGTAGGTATGCGGAACCTGTCAAATCCCTAAGGGATGTACACACTGGTCACATCTATAAGATTGAGTCATTTATGACATGTAACACTGAGTTCGTGATTTATCTCTTGAAATGTGCATGTGGTAGTGGCTACGTTGGCAGGACAATTAGAACAGTGAAAGTGAGAATCACAGAGCATATACGCAGTATCAGAAATAAAGATGAGCGGTTCCCAGTAGCGCGTCACTTTAATACATGCAAACAGGGATCAATCAAAACCCTTACATACAGTGCTATTGAAAAGATCTCCATACATCCTAGAGGAGGAAATAGGGAGGCACTATTAAACCGTCGAGAAATGTTCTGGATTTATGCCCTTGGGACAATGGCTCCCAGGGGCATAAACCAGGACTGGGAATTGAAACACTTCCTAAATTAAAATAAACTAATGGTATAACCAAATATTATCTCATAATATATTTATACTTGAGTAGTTTGGGGTATTCAATTATCCCTGACCGGAGTGTTCAATAAATATAAATGTTTTTTGTGCCTCGAGCTAAATGTATTTACCCCCAAGTGTCTCGCAGTGATACAGTTCACTGTACGCACATGTACACATAAAAGAATATATATTCCAATAAGCAGAAAACAAGTCCAATATTCAGAGTACAGGAAAGACAAAGAGTTAATTACAATTCGTATGATGATAATAATTTTAAAGCCAACAATGTATGTCTTTATCATAAGATATGATATCATATGGTACCTGAAATGTCCACGGCGGATATAAGATTCGCAATATAGTATTTTAACTTTTTTTAGTATGTTTATTGTTGTGTTTGATTGTATGTGATTTACCTATTGGTGATATTCACATGATTTTGTTTTTCTCCCCTTGTCTCATTCTGTCTTATTCCTTTTCCTTCCACAACCCCCCCCCCTTCCCTCCCTCTCCTCCCCCCCTTCCCTCCCCCTCTCCCTCATGGGGTGAACCTTATGTCATGTCATTTTTCTGCAACATTAGAACAATAGAGTGAAGTGAGGTGAATTATGTTTCCCTATACATCTTTTATGGTTGCTTAGATATGATTTGGGACACATGAGGAGGTTGCAGATGATCTATTCAGACAGTAATTCATTATGATAGATTGGGGTTGCACTGAGACACGCAGCGTTATGACCTAGGCAGTGTTCTATTGCGGCCACCCAGCAAACCACATCGTGTGTTTACGAGAGGCAATAGCACATGGCTAATTTATATTCACTGCACATTCTCACACGCTGGACAGGGTTACGCTGATAAACGCAATGTCATGACGTAGGCAGTGTTTACTGCGGTCACTTAGCAACCCACAGCGTGCGTGCGTGTGTTGATAGTAGAGAACAACACATGGCTAATTAATATTCACTGCACCCTCCAACACGCGCGCATACACAGCTGTTAGGTATAGACTAGTTATCGATTTTTCGCGCCAAAACACACAGCGCAATGACGCAAGGGGGAGGGGTTTTACACTATAAGACAGGGGGTAATGGAGACGCGAATCAGCTCTATGATTAAGGACCACGCAGGTCCGAAACGCGTCAGAGTGTGTCCCCCATACCATATGTTTTTTCAATAAAATTTCATTTTTAATCTACACCTTGCTGGTCTCTCATCTCTACAAGCTGTGCACCGCTGGAATCTTCGGATCCTTCCTACTGTTATATTGCACACCGAGCATGGATGCACGCACAGGAGAACAGCCATATGTGAGTATTGTATGTCTCCCTTCATTGAGACTGGATGACCGGTAACAGTGCGGCAACACAAGGGTCATGTAGGGCGCAATCCTACAAAATAACGGTACGTTAACACTCATTCATGTTATTTGTCATATGTGATAGATTCATGTACTAAGCACTGGGTCCAATACCTAAAAAGTTATGGTTATAGGCTGACTCCACAACAAAATAAGGATTTTTATTATCTACTGAAGTTCTGAACGAGATTGAGCACTGTTTTTGGGACTCTTGCCCCATAACTACATATATACTGTTGTAATATAAATATAAATAGAAAAAATATTTATACTGTTGTTATATAAATATAAATAGAAAAAATATATATACTTTTTGTAATATAAATATAAATATACAAAATATATATACTGTTGTAATATAAATATAAATATACAAAATTTATATATACACAGTTGTAATATAAATATGAATAGAAAAAATATATATACTGTTGTTATATAAATATAAATAGAAAAAATATATATACTGTTGTAATATAAATCTACAGAAATAACAAAAATATTAGATACAGTACTGTTGATCTACAGTACATTATTTGATATAAAAAAATGTTTAAGTTGTATAAATATACTTACGCGTTTGTTACCCTTGGTGCCCTTTTGCGTTCTCTGTTTTTTCCGTGTGCATGATAGCTCACGGTGGTTGCTGGCACAACAAGGCCAGAAGTAGCTAACCAGCGTTGGATAGCAGCATTTCAGTGTCCGCTCATATACATCTCCTTAATTCGCATGCTGAGATCCTTGGAAATCTTTTTAACAGGCATTGCTGCGAGTAGAAAGAAATACAAACACAAGAATGTATATTCGATGTTTAGTTGATGTGTATTCAATGTGCAGTGAATCCACAAAATGGATGGTGTATTATACGGTAATGACTCACATTAGAGTACGCCCACTTTCAACACCTGTACCTCGTCGCCATGCATAAAAGGTTACACACTTTGCATAGCCCACCACTCGATGATCTTTATCTGAACTTGCCCTTGTCCAGATACAGCATTATGCCACCTGCTTCAATGGATCAACCCCGATTCTACGGACGCAGGAACCCACTCGCCTCTGCTGTGCCTGTCATGCAGAAAAAGCAAAAAGCGGTTGCCGTTTCCACGCCAAGGCAAAAGTGACAGGCTAAGGCCAATAAAGAAAACCTTCTGCTGACCCCAAAGGCTAAGGGTTTGCATAGACGTCAGCCTTATTATGTCAAGAAGAAATACTGTGATGTACTCTCGACGCAAAACGAATGGCAGCCAACCCATCGAACCCACAGACCACTTCCTCACATATGCTTCGATGACTCTGCCGCCGCTGTCCCGGAAACCCACAGGCCATCTTCTCCAGTTCTATACGACGACGCTGCCGCTGGTGCCTCTGAAATCCACGGGTCACTTTATCCTTTGCTCATAGACGACTCTGCTTCTCGCCCGGAAATCCAAAGGTCACTTTCTCCACCCTTCTTCGACGACGCTGCCGCTTCTCTCCATGGAACCCCATCTCATCCTCCGTTGCACCCATCCACCCAGATGTCCACAGCACGCCATGCACAAGAAGCAGCTCGTTAGACCGGATGCTGAATGGGATAAGTGTGGATATCCCCGGGAACTCTATTGTGCTGGCAAAGATAGATCTGCTTCAGGAGACCATGCTAAATGTGGAGCAACGGATGCTACATATGGATCAACGGATGCTAGATATGGATCAACGGATGCAACATATGGATCAACGGATGGATTGACGGATGGAGAAGATATTGGCTGACATAGTGGGTATACATCATTTGCTCGGTGTTCATGCCTCTGTTTCCCCGATGCCGGAGCAGGAGGGTGGCATGGATGTGCTGAATGGGAGCATCGACCCCCTTCCATCACCAAGCGCACCCCCTCCACCAGAAGATGTAGTGTACATGTAAGCCGTTGAGGAGGACATGACAACCCCGTCAAGACCACGCCAGGACACAACACTGTGGCGGTAGGGATGGTTTGGCCCAGGGTTAACGGGGTTACCCCCCAAGGGCACCCCTCTAACGTCGCCAGGGAGACAAGAGGTTAACTGGGCTGAGGCCCAGAAATGTGATTTTACCCTTGTTATAA